>PVKA01038068.1:0-20520 GCA_004027165.1 Ctenomys sociabilis | reverse complement strand
TGGGGGTAGTGTGTGCCATGTACCACACGGGTCCCCATCTCTTTCCCCCACTGTGGCTGGCAGCAGCTCCTGGGCACTTCCCAGCCAGCCTTAGCCCCTGCTGCTGTTCCCAGGTTTTGGGAACTCAGCTCCTTCAAAGGAGGCAAGCACAGAGGCAGGGCGGGCAAAGCTGTTGCAGCAGGTACTGCAGGACCTGGACACAAAGAACGTCATTCTGGTGAGCCCCTCACTCAGCGGCTGCTATGCCCTGCCCTTCCTGGTTCGAGGCCACCACCAGCTACGTGGATTCGTCCCCATCGCACCCACTTCCACCCAGAACTATACCCAGAAGCAGTTCTTGGCGGTGAAGGTACTAGAAGACCCTTCAGAAGTCCTAGCACCCTGTCTCTGGCTTGTGTCACAGTGGGAGGTGGGGCCAGGCCTTCAAATCTTGGAGCCTCATGGCTGCTGATCTTGGGTGGAAGAGGCTGGAATTTGGGGAAGACTTCCTAAGGTAGTATTTGGGGTAGGATCCTCACCAGGCCACAGGATCATGGCCTCCTACCTTACCCTGCAGACTCCAACCCTCATTGTGTATGGGGAACTGGACCACACCCTGGCCCAAGAGTCACTGCAGCAGCTCCGCCACCTGCCCAACCACTCCGTGGTAAAGCTACACAATGCAGGCCATGCCTGCTACCTCCACCAGCCGCAGGACTTCCACCTCGTTCTTCTTGCCTTCCTTGACCATTTGCCTTGACCACTTTCCCCAGGCCTGGCGAAGTGTGAAGGATCTGGACTATGGTTCTGCCCTTCCAGGGAGGCAGTCCCTGGGATTGGAGGGCAGAGAGGCAGGTCCAGCTGGAACTTCTCATTTCATTTCACAGACACAATAAAGAAAATCATGTTTGTCTTGCCAAAAAAAAAAAAAAAAAAAAAGGTTTACATCTTAATCTCAGGAGCCTGAGCAGTCCTTACATGACACTGCAGAGGGGCACTAAGATAACTACAGTAGCAGGTGGAGTTAAAGTTCATGGTCAGCTGGTCTTCAGGTGGAAAATTACACTGGGTCCTCGGGTGAGCTCAGCACAATCACAGGAGACCCTCAAAGTGCAAAAGCCAGACAGAGCCTGGGTCAGAGAAAGGGCTAGAGTATGCTCCACTTAAGAGGGATTTTTTTTACCTTGCCAACGATTAGATTACTTTAAAATAAGGTTATTCTGGCATGCATTTCTAATTCCCAGTACTTGGGAAGCTGAGGCAGGAGGATGGCTGTGAGTTCAAGGAACTAGCCTGGGCTACATAGCAGGACCCTGTCTCAAAAAAAAAAAAAAACAAGGAAAGAAAAATCATTCATTTCATTGCAAATGCCAAGTCTTGCTGTTGAAAACCCTCCCATCTACCAAAATTAGCAGATTGCCCTCCCCCACCATCACCCACATGACACTCCATCCTACCTCATAGACTGCAATTAAAAACTCCACAGAATGCCAGGCATTACCTTTAACAAATTCTGCACAAGGCAGGGGAAAAGAATGAAAAAGATCAATGATGTCTCAAGAATAAAGACAGTGGTGCCTCGGGCTGCCCACTCTCTGGCTCCCATTTCCTTCAGCAGCTTCCTAAGATCTCCCAGACTGACACAGAAATGGGCTAGTCCTTTTAATAGCAAAGTTGGCCGGAAATATCATGCAGAGATGCGAAAAAACACCCAGTTTCACAGGGAAGTGAGCAGGTTCCTTCTGAATTCCCTACAGATCTCTAGGCTACAAACCAAAGAAGGCAAACCCATTGTGTTTTGCACAGTTCCTACCGCAAGGATGACGTGTTTCCTAACTGCACTGGTCGACTGCATTGGTTGCCATCACGGACGTTCTCATTCTAAGGACTCTATAAAGAAAGAGGTTTATGTGGTTCAGGGTTATGGAAGGCTAAATTCCGAGCCTGCCTCATGTTCCATCTCTGATGAAGCCCCCCACCCACCCAAACAGATTTTACAAAAATACAGAACTCATTGGTTGGTCTCTTCCTGGGAACCTGCAGTAGTTGATACACTGGGTCAACTTCAGTGTAGGAAGCTCGGCTGGCTGGCTCTGCCTGGTTGAAAGGTTCTGGGGGCCCACACTGGGGTGCAGTTGGCTCCTCCCTGGGACGCCACAGCCCACCCCAGACTGACACAGCACAAAAAGTGTATATAAGGAGTTGAGGAAGGCTTCCCGACCTGCTCCCTTGCTCAGGTGCCAGTCTTCCTCACACAAGCCACTGCAGCCCTGACCCTGGGGAGGAGCTCTCATATTCAAGGGGAAGCTCTGGTCTTCATAGTCAGCCTAGAAGGGGGAGAGGCAGGCGTGATGGACTCAGCAGCTCCTGCTCCTTCTCTGCTCTTCCTTACTTTTTGCCTGTGCCTTGGAGTCAGTGGAGTATGGACTGAAACCTCCAGCAACCAGAACCTGAATAAAACTTTCCTCAGTTTTCAGTGTTGGATGAGTGAAAAGCAACTAAGACAGAACCCAAATCTAGGCTACCCATTCTGAGTTTAAAAAAATGAATATCATTTATGAAGTATTTCATCACACTCTTTATTTTACATTTACAAAGCCATTGTGTTCTCAGTTGGCACTGTGGGAGGGCCACATAATCACATTCCCCAGATTCTTGGTTCTGGTTCTTCGATGGCACTGGGCACGGAAATATCCACACCCTGGGAACATGTCAGTGAGACCCAGAGTTATAGATGGCCGTTGAGGACTTAAGATGGAGCTATGAACTCAGGACTCAGGGACAGTCTTGGGCATTGAGCCCTCATTGGGTTTCCACCAAGTCCTATAGTACCTACTCAGTGGTCCTATCAGGATCCCAATGTGTGAAGCCCAGCCTGACATCTTGGGAAAGGCATTTGTGTACCAAATGCCCAAGGCAGTTCTCTGAACTTCTGTTCTGCTTTGCTCAACCTTTTCCCCACTAGACCAACAGATGTCATCACACGGTGCCATACTCACCCATAACCCAGTGCCCCAGTCTACACCTGGCACCTGCAGAGCCTGTAGTTGTCTTTTGATGATCTTCTCAACCATCTTGGAGAGCAAAGATCTAGAAATCTCTCTGACATAATGTTAGTTTTCAAATATCCAGATTTCGTGTTTTAAACCATCATAACTACAGGAGTAAAAGGTTTCACCACACTAGTGTACAAAAGATCTTCTTGAAGATAGTTCTGAATAATCATGTTATGGTTTTCTGTAAAGAGGAGTGCCAACAAGAAAGAAAAATCAAAAATAATTCTTGGTTTTCAAATAGAATTTGTGTCCCTTGAAATCAGTGACAGGTGCCTGTTGGCCTCATTGAGTGACAAGGACCACAGCAGGTATAATTTCTGGATTGACAACTCCTACCTTGCCTCTCAGAGTAGGGACCTCTCCATCCTCATAGAGCACAGCACATGCTATCCTGTCCCCTCACTCAGTGCTGAAGTAAAAATGAGTCCCTTAAACTCACTTATGGAAACTGCTCACAGGTGGCAACGCTCAGGGGGATGTTTAAGAAGATCCCAGGTGCTAAGGCTGCACCTGCACAGACAGGTGTGTGCAGAGTGGAGCACAGAAGGGGCTGCGCTGCCACATGGAAGCAGCTGCAGAGACCGCACCTTCACCAGAATCCCCATGAACTGGTGCCTTCACGTTGGACATTCCGGCTTCTAGAAGTGTGAGCAATGGGTTTCTCTCCTTTTTAAACTACCTTTGCTGAGATTGCCTTGTCCCAGCAGCACAAATTCAGACATTCACCCTTTACAAAGTGCTGCTCATGGAGCTCCACATCTGAAACTGTGCTGGAAGGCTGGGAAACAGTCAAGGACCTCATTACCTACATTTTCCTCCCACTCCACTATAGCACAGATGTCCTGATTAAATGCACTCATTCTCTGTCAGGAAGAGAAACAGCATATCATTAGAGGTGCTGCGATTGCAGGGCTGGATGTGGCTTTGAGAGTGTGTGAGGCTCGTGTTTGGGTGAGCCGTTGTCCTCCTCAAGGCCACTGTAGGGAACAGGCACAGCAGAGGCTCTACCGCCGGGATGCCCCATCACTCTGTAACACCCTGGGTATCGGTCTTTGCTGAGTCTCTACCATAAGCAATATTTCCTGACCTTCTGTCCACTGACATCCTTCCTGCTGAACTTCTGTCCACTGACATCCTTCCTAGTGCCACATGGGCAGAATATTCATGGAGGAGCCTTAGGCCTGAGAGGAAAGCAAGCATAGATTCCAGATCATCTTGGAGGAAAGGAATGTGGTCATCTCTATCAAAGGCCCACAGACATTCCTCACCTTTCAGAATGTTTTCTCACTGTCGCCTCCTGAAACATCTCTGCAATACTCCGTAACTCTTTGGCAGTAACCCTGCACTTTCTGTACTCCAGCACAGATGTGACTGGCACCACACATCTCACCTGGCCACCCAATGGCAGCAGCCCAATTGCCCATAAGCTCCTGGGTGACTGCAGGAAGGTTGGTGAATGTGAGATACAGCACAGGGGGAAGCCGATCTCCAGACTAATGAGCTGATCCTTGATTCCCAGCCCATCCCCAGCTATGATGTTCTGGGCTGCAGGAGAGGAAAGCAAACTGCACAGCAATAGAAAAATGATGGAAACATTGAATAAGTAATGTAGAAAAGAAACAGAATGCATGAAGCAAATTGAAAGCGATGTGCAAGAAATTAGAAATGCAATCGTAAGTTGGCAAAAAACGTTTGAAAGAAAGTAAAGATAGGCATTCACGCCCTCAAGACAATGTTGCAGCTACTGCAAAGGCAAGGCAAGACCTCTCACAAACAGCTAGGATCCACGAATTAACAATTAAACATCGGCAAGACAATGCAAAGATGAACACAGAGGCAGCCCACTTCAATGAGAAGAAGGAGATGAAGGAGCGAAAGCAGCTCAGCCTGCGGGGAGGACCCTGACCTGGAGGCCAAGCGAAAGGCCAAGTGAAAGGCCAAGCTGGCCACGATCAAGCAGAGAAAGGGGGAAGGGGGGCCAGGCACTGAAGTGGCAGCAGGCAGCCAGGAGGGCAAGCTATGAGGGGCAACCCATTCCAACACCAAAGCCAGCCCTGGGGCCAGCATGAGCACCACACAGCACCTGCAGACAGCATCCCCCTAGCAGGACCCTTCGACACACACCTGTGCAGCTGGCAGTGCAGATGACGGGGCTCTGAGGGGGGCATGGGCCCAGGACAGCTGCTTAATAAAGGGCTCTTCTCACAAAAAAATAAGAAAGATTAATAAGAATCAGTGAGAAAGAAGGAGGCAACACAAATGACATAAAAATAAATTGGCAGAATTTATAGCACAAAACTTCCCAAATATGGCAAAATGATCTAACATGCAGTAACTAACATGAGGCATACAGAACTCCAAATAATATCCAAACAATTAAAACTATATCTGCACATATAACAGTCAAGATCCCAGAAATTCAGCACAAGAACCAAACACTAAAAGCTGCTACACAAAAGAAACAGGTCACATTTAAAGGAAAACCCATCCAATGAACAACAGATTTCTCCTCACAAACCATTAAGTGAAGAAGAGCAGGAAGCAAAGTACTCCAAGTCCTCCAAGAAAACAAATTCCAACCTAGACTGATTTACCATGCAACAGTCTCAAGTTGAATGGTGAGGTGAAATTCTTCAAAGACAAAGAACCACTAAAGAAATTCATGATGACCAAACCAACCCTACATAGAATACTAAAAGATATTCTACAAAGGAATCAAAACACCCACAATTCCAACAACTACAACAGATAGAACCCACCAAACATGGCAAACTGTTAAACACAGGATAAAATTAGGGAATCAACAACAGAAAAATTCCATGACCAACCTAAGTCAATACATATCAACTATAACTGTCAAGGTAAATGTACTCAATTCTCCAATTAAGAGAAACAGACGGGCAGAATGGATTAAGAAACAAAGTCTGACAATCTGCTGGTGTACAAGAAACACATTCGACAGATAAGGAAATTCATAGACTGAAAGTCATGGAGGAAAACCCCACTGCATGCTCCAGGACCTCAGAAAAAATTAGAGGTGGCAATTCTGTTCACAGATAATCTGAACAGCAAATCAAGAATGATCAAATGAGATGAGAGAGCAGGCATGAGTATGTATTCACCAAAGTTCAGGGCACACAACTATGTACCACAAATTTTAAAGGACAAGAAAAAATCTACTAACTGATATCACAATTTTAAGAGGGAGACATTATACTTCCTTGTCTCAAAGGATAGGTCAACATGCACACCAAAAGACAAAAATAGCAAAGAGGTAGCAGAATTGAACCAACCTTCAAACAAATGATCTCAGGGGCCATGTGCAGAGTTTTCCACCCAACAACATCTGAACACACATTCTTTTCAGCTGCACATGGGACATTTGCTGAAATAGAACATATAGTACTCCACCAGTTATTTCTTAAGTGTATGTAAAAAACAGGAATTATCACATGCATATTGACTGACCCCAGTGCAATAAAATAGGAAATTAATGAGAAAAGAAATGACAAAAAAACCCACAAACATATTGAAATTAAATAGCACCTTCCTCAACAGCCAATGGGTCACAATGAAACTAAACAATATCTACAATCCAACAAAAATTCAAGCACAGATTACCAGAATTTGTAGGATGAACTGAAAGCAGTTCTCAGAGGGAAATTTTTAGCGGTGAACTCACACATTAGGAAAACAGAGTGAGAACAAATAAACATCCTAATGCTACACCACAACCTTCTAGAAAAAGAAGAGCAAAACAAGCCCAAAGCTAAAGATGGGAGGAAATGGTAAAGATTAGAGCAGAAATTCATGTAAAAAGAGACAAAGAAAACAATACAAAGAACTAATTAATCAAAAAGCTCATTCTTTCAGCCGGGCGTGGTGGCGCAGACCTGTAATCCCAGCACTCGGGAGGCTGAGGCAGGAGGATTGTTGTGAGTTTGAGACCAGCCTGAGCTACAAAGTGAGCTTAAGGCCAGCCTGAACTGCATAGTGAGACCCTGTCTCAAAAAGACAAAAAAAAAAAAAAAAAAAAAAAAAAAAAAAACATTAAAAAAAAAAAAAAAAAAAAAAAAAAAAAAAAAGCTCATTCTTTCAAAGACTATATAGAAAATTGATAAACTCCTCAGCTAACCTCCACAAAAAGAGGAAAGAAAAAACCCTAATTCAAGCAATAAGGTATGAAAAGGGTGAAATTACTACAGATCCTGTGGAAATTCACAAGATCAATACACACTTTGAAAATCTTTACTCTCACGGAATTGAAGTCGCCAAAGAAATGGTGGTACCTCCAAGAGAGGTACAAATAACCAAAACTGAATCAAGAAAATATAAAAACTAAGAATGATACAATATTAGCCAATGAAATTGAAAATGTAATTTAAAGAAAACTTACTGACAAAGAAAAGCCCAGGTCCTGATGCATTCACAGCAGAATTTCCTGTCATTGCCTACATGTACCTCACATCCCAGCAGGCCTTGCCACCTTCCCCGCCCTGTGTCTTGACCTCCTGTCTCCTGTCACCCCTGCAGGCAGGCCCCACCCTGAGCCACTGAGGGAACACAACAGAGACTAGGGTACCAGAGGTTACAGTAGCCTGGCCCTGAGGGCTGCTGCACAAGGTGTCCTGAGGGAAGGAAGAGAGGCCAGATACCCTATTCTGAGCAAAAAAGGGGACTTGGGCGACAGGTTCTGCACACATACAGTCCCTGGAGGCTGATGCCCCAGCTGGTGGGACACCCCTATCCTGCCCAAGGAGACCCATCGCATCCCCAGTTCTCCTGAAGCTTCCCAACTTGTGCCCTAGGAAGTACATCTTTCTGGGTCAAACAAACTATCCCTGTGTCCCAGCTGTCATTGTGTCCTGGCACAGGAGAGGCCCAAGGATGGTGACAGTGCTCCTGACAGTCTGCTCTCTCATGAGGAGCCCCACTTCCTTACCTATTCTGTGGTGCTCCCAGGATCTCACAGTCACATCCCTACCACGGCCCTGCATCTCAGGGTATCCTCTTTTTTTCTCATTAAACTTTGTTTTAATGGTCTCAAAATTCTGTGACAGATTTTCGGTCAAGTTGTTTCCATTAAAAAGTATTGATTTTAAAAACTAATAACTTAAAAACTGCCACACACAAAAAAAATGGTCCACAAAACATTCTCCTTTCCTTCTGAAGGTTTTACGATGCATTGTTATCATTAACCAGTCTTTCACTATCAAACTTAAATAGCCAGTTGGGAAAAACAGTTCTGAGACCAGTCTTCCACCACTGATTAAGTCTGGGGTGGCAGGTGGCAGGGATAATATTCATTTAGCCTTCTGAGCTTTCTGGGCAGACTTGGTGACCTTGCCAGCTCCAGCAGCCTTCTTGTCCACAGCTTTAATGACACCCACAGCAACTGTCTGTCTCATATCACGAACAGCAAAACGACCCAGAGGTGGGCAGTCAGAGAAGCTCTCTGCACACAGGGGCTTGCCTGGAGCCTTGTCAACAATGGCAGCATCACCAGATTTCAAAAACTTGGGCCCATCTTCCAGCTTCTTACCAGACCGGCAATCAATTTTTTCTTTCAGCTCAGCAAACCTGCAAGCAATGTGAGCTGTGTGACAATCCAGGACAGGGGCATGGCCAGCACTGATCTGGCCGGGATGGTTCAGGACAATCACCTGAGCAGTGAAACCAGCTGCTTCCCCTGGTGGGTCGTTTTTGCTGTCACCAGCCACACTGCCACGTCAGACATCTTTAACAGACACGTTCTTGACGTTGAAGCCCACATTGTCTCCAGGAAGAGCTTCACTCAAAGCTTCATGGTGCGTTTCAACAGACTTGACTTCAGTTGTGATGTTAACTGGAGCAAAGGTGACCACCATGCCAGGTTCGAGAACACCAGTCTCCACTCGACCCACAGGGACAGTGCCAATACCACCGATTTTGTAGACATCCTGGAGGGCAGCCGCAAAGGCTTGTTAGTGGGGTGAGTGGGTGGGAGGATGCAATCCAGAGCTTCAAGCAGTGTGGTTCCACTGGCATTGCCGTCTTTAGGAGTGACCTTCCATCCTTTGAACCCAGATATGTTAGCACTTGGCTCCAGCATGCTGTCACCATTCCAACCAGAAATTGGCACAAAAGCTACGGTGTCAGGGTTGTAGCCAATTTTCTTAATGTAGGTGCTGACTTCCTTAACAATTTCCTCGTACCTCTTCTGGCTGTAGGGTGGCTCCGTGGAATCCATTTTGTTAACTCCAACAATTAGTTGTTTCACGCCCAGGGTGTAAGCCAGAAGGGCATGCTCACAGGTCTGCCCATTCTTGGAGATACCAGCTTCGAATTCACCAATGCCAGCAGCAACAATCAGGACAGCACAGTCAGCCTGAGATGTGCCTGTCATCATGTTTTTGATGAAGTCTGTGTCCAGGGGCATCAATGATGGTCACATAATACTTGCTGGTCTCAAGTTTCCACAGGGAGATGTCAGTGGTAATACCACGCTCACGCTCGGCTTTCAGCTTGTCTAATACCCAGGCATCCTTGAAGGAACCCTTCCCCATCTCAGCAGCCTCCTTCTCAGATTTTTCAATGGTCCTTTTGTCAATGCCACCACATTTGTAGAGCTGATGGCCGGTGGTGGTGGACTTGCCCAAGTCCACGTGTCCAATGATGACGATATTAATGTGAGTCTTTTCCTTTCCCATGATTTAGTGGTGGCTTTCACTACACCTATGCTCTCACGGCAAACCCATTGCAAAAAAGCTCGGGGTATCTTCTTGTAAGGACTCGCATGGCCCAGGGCAGGACTGCTCAGCCCAGACACTCATGGGACAGCAGTGGGCAGTTGGACTGGACTTACTGTGAGCAGCCCAGGGTTCAATTCAGTTTGTGGTCTACTAGCTTTGCCCTTGCACATTCTGAGGTGCTGGCCTGGTATGGGCCTTCGTCACTGCTTCTGGAAGTGTCCTCATTTCCTCCTCCACTAGAAGGGACAGTTTAGCTGGATAGAAATTCCTCCTTGATAGGGCTGATTTTTTCCTTTGGTTTGATTTCATTTAACACTGCAAAAAGGGACAAGTATCCTTTTTATGCCTCACAGTTTTAATTCAAATTGGAATGATGATCCTCTAAGCATTCTCCCCTGAAAAATGGCTTCTGATTGCATTGCAGACACTGATGAAAACTTGCTTTTATTCATGTGAGAACACTGCAAAGGGAAGTTCAGATACCAGAATTTGAGCAGCAGAGTGATTCAATAAAAAATTATAGATTTCCAATGAAAATACAGTATATTAATGCAATGCATGGGATTTAATTAGTAAAACACTGAACATTCGCCATAACCCATGAAAGCAACAGTGTGCCCCGATCACTCAAGGGTCCACCTGAGTGATGCCTGCAACTTGGTAAGAGAGGACACAGGTCTCCCATCTTCTTGGGAGCACGTGGGAACAAGGCACATCTGCCGTGGTCCTGGAGACACCAACAGAGCAAGGACAACAATAAATAAGGCAACTTCTCAGAATCATACACAGCCCCCCACAGACCCCTGCATGTTCCCCAGGAGGTGGAGGAACAAGGCAAGGGCACAGTGAGAGGGACCCACTGGGAAAGTCCTCAGGGGCTGGGGAGATGGCTCAGTGGAATAAGTGCTTCCCTGGCAAGCTCAAGGGCCTGAGTCCTCAGCCACATCTAGCAGACGTCCTAGCCATAGGTGACACTAAGGAGCATGGGACTGGAGTCATCTCACAGTGCCTCACGCCAAGTGACTGCTTGTACTTGACACACTTGCTTTCCTGGCATCAGCTCCCAAGAGGGCGCAGCTAGGAGTGGGTGCCAGGATGGCAAGCACACAGCACTCAGGGTGAGCAGCCAGCCTAGGACCAAAGGGGGAAAGCACTATGAAAATGGTTGGGAGTGCCTAGGCTTCAGGGCTGGTGTGCTTCACTGGGATGACGAAGCCCGGGTCCCAGCCTAGGCTCATCAGGAATGCAAAGGTATGTTCCTTTGGGTTCCCCCAAAAGGAACTGGAAAATCCTTTTATTCAGCTCCTGGGTTAACACCATCTTCAGACCCCTTTTGTCCACAGCTGCCAAATGCTGCATCTTAAGAAAGAAGTGTTATTAAATAAAAATCCACCTCCAGTCTATGAAACTTCAATGTAATCACAAATGAAGGAAATCAACAAAACTACTTAATGGGCAAGACTTAGAAACAAATATAAAGCTTCTACATAGCTGAAGAAACAAGGTAGGTGTGGAGGCAAACACAGGTAATGACTGGTAACCTGGGAAGGCTAAGACCAGAGGACAGCAAGTTGAAGGGAAGCCTGGAGAGATTAACAAATTAACAACCTCTCTGACAAACTAAATAATAAAGAGTTAGGCTGTAGCTCAGTGCAATGGGCCTTGCTTCAAACTGCAGAGAGAAAGGGGCCAAGTACTGTGCTCTAGCGAGCTGCCAGAGAAATGCTGCTGATCATCCACAGAATCCTGGCACCAGGGAAGTCCCAGGGCCAGCAGAGAGGAGGCCCTGAGAGGCAGCTGAAAGGCACTCTCCGTGGCCTGGGCTCCTCAGCACAGGGACAGGCACGGGCAGGGCCTGGGCGTGGAAAGCTCACCTTCCACCTTGGGGCAGCAACATCCACGCAAGCTGGGATCCACACTGCTCTCTGGCAAGAGGTGTTGGGCCCAAAGCATAGACCCAGCTTCTCCAGACACCAGCTTTGAAGAATGACGGGCTCTCTGTGCTTCCCACCAAGGCAACACCAGCCCTTCCACGCTGTTTTGCACTGGATCTCACCCTCATTTCGCTGTCAGGAACCACTCAATGGTACTACCACAGTGATTCTCTCATTGATCTATGCAGGGCTTCAAAGTATCATTTTCAAGCAGAAGTTCATAGGGAACAAATCAAATACTAAAGACTGAAGAATCAGACCCCTCCAACACAGAGCACCCAACCTCAGGACATCACAGCTCCCCTTCCCAACAACAATCAAAGCTACTTTGTTTGCTTATTCCAAACTCACCTGGCCAGGAAGCTGCACACTGAACTTCATGCAAATGTTCAGTTCTCAGGGCCAGTGGTGAGGGACCTGCTCAGAAAGGAGCCACCACAAACCCTGCAGCGCTGCTGCTCCAGGGGCACACACTACGGCTGGGCCGAAAGTGAGCCAAGGGCCAAAAGTTAGCCTTTCTCACAACAAAGCCCATTACCTGAGATTTTCCCTGCAGATTCCTGAGAGTCTTCTCTTAGAGAGAGAAATGGAGGGTGTGCAGCGGGTTACCCAGGTCACTCAGCCGTGCAAAGGGAGATATATTCACAGCCCCTGTTCCTAAACACCACAATTACTGCTTGCCCACATCTAAATGATCTGAGAGTTTAGTACATACAGAACAAAGCTCAACACCATGGCCATGGAGTGAAATGTGAGGCACAGCAGGCATTTGTAAAGTCTTGTAGAACATGGCTGTTGCAACTCAAAAATCAAATGACAATGGGACAAGTCCAAAAATTTGAAGCGCTTTATTTTAGCTGGTACCCAGCAGCACCCACTGAGTCCAAGAGACAGAAAGGAGCCCTGAGTGTAGAAATGAGTAACTAAGCCTAAAAACCACAAAGGCAGGGGAGAGATGAGGAGATTTCTGTAAAGTGGCAGGGTCATTAGTTTAGGTTGATTCCTGTAAAGTTGCAGCATTGGGTGGGGTCGCAAGTACACAGAGTTTGCCAAGATCTTCAAAAATAGGGAAGGGGTACAGATGTCCATCAAGATAAGGCTTGGGTCACAGGGGTGAGGGAGTTGGGAGGGGTAGGCGCATACAGAATAGGAACACGGTGAGGTTAGAAGGGCAACAAAATGGAGTCAATTTTGTCAGGGTATAACAATGGCCACCTCCACTCATTTCAGTACTGACTACAGAACACAAGATAAAAACACAGGAAGTGCCAACATAGCCTGAGAACATCAAATACATGAACTGAGTGCTTCATCCAAAAATAGAATATATTTGTCTCAGAAGCTCATAGAATTTTCTGGAATGAACATCATATATTGCACCACCAAGCATGGTTAAAATACCGTGAGAGAACTGAGAACATTCCCTACATGTTAATGGATCATACTAGAAATAAATGAGAAACTACCAAGAAAAAGAACCACAGAAATTATGCCAATTTATGAAGATGTTGAATGATCAACAAATCCCAGAATATGCCAAGGACCTTTGAAACCTCGGAAAAGGAAGTGAAGGTGGAAGCACTATGAGACACAACGAACGCAACTGAGAGGGAGAATTCTGTACCTGTGGACACTGACACGGGGTACAGAGAGCAATGTCAGTGTATTATTAAACAGTTTGAGGTTCTCCAAGCAAGAACTGTCAGAATCCAACAATAGAACATGATGCAAATTGCAAAGAGGAAAATGAAAATCAACAAAACTGACCCTACACAAGGATGTGACCAGGAATTGACATGAGATCTACAGTCAAACATTTTCCAAATGGTTTCCAAAAGTTATAAAGAAAGGACATTGCCAAACTCATTACTAGGGCTGGCATTTCCTGTGTACTGAGATGAACCCTTTCATTATCCAGTAATCTAATACTAAACTGAAGGCACCAAATAATATTTGACCTTGTCCCTTAATAACAATGCTAACACTAACCAAGTATCCATCCCTTATTTTAAATCGCAACCCTGAAATGGACCCTGAACGATATGTCTACTAGAATCACTATGTATAATATTAATTAAAAACATTATCTTAAACACAAAGGCTAACTGTCAAGTCTAACCATAAAATTAACCTGGAATCTCACCCCAAATCCTTACCCTAAACCCTCACTACACCCTAAATAGCATGTGAACTATAACTCTCATCAGAACTCTCATGCTCACCCTAGGCCCTTAACCTAACAGCTATTCCCACCCTAAACCTAAGCCCTAAACATCTCTGCAAATCCTAACAACAAAGTCTAATCCTTAACCCAAAAACTTAATACTATCCCCAACTTCAACTGAAATCCAAGAGGTATCCAAAGTGCATACTTAAGCCTAACACCTACTCTAACCTTAAAGCCCTTTTACCTAAAAGAGAAGTCAGGGTCTGTGAGGAAGTTCAGCAGACTAAGCCCATGTTTAGGCAAGTTCAGGGACATTAGTTCTACACCAGACATCACAGGAGGCACCAGCCCAGCCCTCAGGGTGGCTTGAGGCTGAAACAGAGGCCAATCTTACTGACCTACATCTGTAATCCCAGCACTGGGGAGGCTGAAAACAGGAGCATCATTATAAATCCAAGCTACTTAGTGAGACCCTGTAACAACCATATGCACTAAAAAGAAGAAGAAGAGAGAGAAAAGTCAGATTAACCTGCCACCACTTTCCTAAGCCAAGCACATCCGCTAAGAGCTCAACCCTACTGCAAGGCCACAGCCTAGACCTCACCCTATCCCTAAGCAGAGCCTTAGACATCACACTGATCCCCAGCTAACACATTCACCCTGAGCCTCACACAAATTAAGTTTATTCTCTGACCCAAGCCCCTAAACACTAACTCTAATAAGGAAAGCCTGGTTCTCAGCCAGCAGGCTCTGTGTCTCAGTCACTCTCCTCTAGTTGCTGGGACAAATACCTAACTCCCAACATGAAGAGAGGAAGGAAGGAGGGAGGGGAGGAGGGAGGGTTTATTTAGCTCACATTCACTGAAGGTTTCAGTCCTTACTCAGCTGGCTTCAAGGAAGACTATTTTGAGAGTAGAGAAATCCCAGCCCTCAGGAGACAGGCACAAGAATCACCAGGAATTAGAGGTCAGCACAGGTTTCATGGTTTCAAACAGCCTTGATTACGTAGCAAGACCTCAGAGCCCCATTTGCTCAGGAGAGAAGGTCAGTGCTGTCCTCTACCCCAACACTTCCTCTCTGCCCAAAGCCACCTCAATCATCGAAGCCGTTGCCCAGCACTACAGTGTCCAGAGGAGCGGCTGGGGCACCTCTGCGTTCAGGATGACCCACTGCACACCTCAGAGAGCCACAGGACTAGTCAAGAGCCCGTCCAGTTGAACTGTCCCCTCTCACTGGTCCTGCCATAAGATCCCCGCCCTGGTGCTCTCGCTGTGCCCCTCGAGCCACGCACTGCCTCTTGAGGAACCCGAGAGGTTGTGAGGACAACTAAGCACAAACCATATCATTCTGCAACTCCGGAGCTGGCTGCACCGAGGTCTGCGTGCAGGGGACATCACAGTGTATTGTGGATTAGTGTGTGTGGTTAGGAAAACATTGGAGGGGAACTAACATCCAGAAGTTTGAGATGACATGGGAAAAGCAGCGCACAAAGGGCAGGGAGTGACGTCACTTCCTTGACAACGCACCAAACAGAACCTGGAAGCCCAGAGGCTGTTGGCCTTCCATTACTCTTTCAGAGGCTCAAGAAACAAGAGGATGTTCTTGCGTTGTCTCACCGCTTGCATAGGCTCATGCTGCATGAAATGGTGGAGCAGAAGCCAGGATACGGGGACTCACCTGGACAGCGACCACCCCAGTGATCTCCGGGGTATTAAGCCCAGGATCCCAAAGGAGACACAGGATAGCCCAGAACAGGTGAGTAGCCAGCCCATCACACAGACCACCGTGGCTGCCCAGACCCCTGTCTGTGCTCTGTGTGCTGGGATTTGGGGGCAGTGAGAGTGGAGGGGACTTCGATCAAGGCTCTTTCGTTTGGGAGCTGAGCTCTTTCTTCTTCTACATTATGGTTTCCGCACTTCAACGCTGCCTTTTGCTGCCAACTCAGGGCACAGATAACCCCACCCCCAAGGTGGAGGAGGCCAGCATTGTGCGGGCCACGGATCCAGGCACACTGGAGAAGCTGGTGAGCTACCTGGTGCCTGCCCAGCGCCGTGGAGACCCCTTCTTCGTGCCTGCCTTCCTGGCCACCTACAGGCGGTTCGCCACCACGCAGCAGGTGCTGGATCTGCTGCTCCGCAGGTATGCCTCACCTCCCAGCCACCACCGCCTCTTGAGTGAGTGTTGGGCACTCGGTGCAGCCCTCCATGCCCCGGTGTGCTCCAGTTTGCTCTGCGGAAGCTGGGCTGCTCAGAGGACACTGCTCCGACGCTGCAGTCCTAGACACAGTGGGCTTAAAGAGCAGAGCACCTTCCCCAGGTCTGGAGTGGTGCAGAGTGACCATCCCTTGTCTTTTGGGTTTCCCCATCACCAGGGAATGAGCTGTGTGCTTGGGGCCTCACTTTCCTCACTGTTTGCCCCGAGAGCAGTGACCCCTAGGGGCAAACAGTGCAGCCCAGATAGTTACACATCTGGGCAGGAAATGGCTGGGTGCAATGCACCTACTATGTGTGGGCCCCTTTCCTCACACTTCTCTATCTTTCAGGGAGCAGCACATACAAAGCTCTCAGGCTCCCCTGAGTCCCTACTCATCCCAGAATCAGATCATCCCTTAGACATCTTGGTAGATGGGGACTCTGGACACTGGGTGCTAGAAGCTCACATGCCCTGGTGACTCTTCTAGGTACCAGTTCTTCCATCCCAATAGTGAGGAAGACCAGCAGAACAAGAGGTGAGTGAGCATGGGGCTAAGAGGGAGGATTTCAGTCTCCAGAGTGGGCTTCATCTGAGCACCAGTGCTTTAATGGGGTAAAGAAACCCTGGGGTTACACACCATTCATGGATCCCTGCTAGAGGCTCGGGTCTGAGGCTGCACCTGATGAAGAAGGAGCATGCAGAGCTCTTGCTGGGATCCTGGGTATGGGAGGAGCAAAGGGTGCCTGGTGCTCACGGCAGGTGCCCCGTAGGTTCCATGTGTACACAGCTTCTTTCCAGCCCGAGGAGCCCACCACATCCTGCATGGAGGCAGCTCAGAAGCTGTGGAGCACAGACTGTTCAGCATGGGCCCCTCAACCTGGTCCAGCAGCTCCCGTGCAAGGGGAGCCCTGCCAGGCAGCCCTCCTACAGGGGCACTAACAGATAAGGGATGGGGAGAGGCCAGGTCCCTGAATCTCCTGCCTGTCTATTCCTAGTGCTCTGACCTCTTTCCTGGAGAGCTGGTTGCAGCAATACCCAGCACACTTTTGTCGGGACCCGGACACAGCCTGTATGAACCAGCTCATATCCTATGCATTAATCAACCTTCCAGATTCAGAAATTATCTCTGAAGTGTGCAGACTTCTGACCCAATGTGAAACCCACTAAGTAGGGTCCGATCCTGAGGGTGAGGAGGCTAGAGTGGATGTGGAGGGGGGAGGCAGTAGGGTTCATGATGGCCCCACCCAGAGAGGCTCGACCAGCTATATTCTGGCCAGGAGCAAAGGAAGAGGCTGGGACCAGAGATGGGAGTGAATCCCAGTAGGGACAGAGTCCTGCAGCAGGGCCAGAAGCTGGGGCTTCACTGGCAGGAAGGGGGCCTCAAAAAAGAGTAGGGGAAGAATCGCTATGGAGGTGCATTTTCTCCTGTACCTCTCATGCCATTCCATGGCCAGAAGGGTTCCCCAGTAGTACCCCTTAAGGAAGTCCAGAATCAGGGAAGGGCGGGGCGGCCACTGCCTTAGATGCAGCTGTAGGATCTGGGGCTACATGGGCAGGAGCATCCCAGCCTGACCCTGTGTCTCCCACTGTCCCTTCTCTCAGCAGCTGGTCATCTGGCTACAGGATACCTCAGGACACCACAGCTTGCAGGGCTCCCCCTTTTATTGTCCCTTCTCCCTCACCTGGAAAAATTGTGTGTGTGTGTGTGTGTGTGTGTGTGTGTGTGTTGTGGTTTTTTAGTCCTTGTCAAATGTATGAGAAATTCTATTTTCATTAAATTAAGTATAATAACATTTAATTGTAATAAAATCAAAGTGCTCATTACTTTAAAATGTACCTTCAGGACATTAAATCCTCCCTCTGTGGCACACACCCCACTGCACGGGCCAGATGCATCACAGAGACCCCATGAGTACCCATGGTTGCTGTGAGCAAGACCCAGGCATCATGTGCAGAGGACGTCCTGGTGTGATGGGGTCGGCAAGTACCGAGACCAGCAAAAAGAGAGACTGTTAAAGGGCATGTCTCCCACTGGGTCCTCACCCCTGATCCCAGAACTGGATGTGCACTGGGCAGTGCCCTGTGCCCCTTGTGAGCCCCTCCCTCTTGTGTGTCACTTCATGCCTCAGAGGTGGGGCAGCAGTGCACTCCCTGTAGGACTTAAAGACCCATGTAAGACACTGGCATGGGGAGCTGCCTGCCAGCCTAAGATTGAGCAGAGTCACCTGCCAGTCACCTTGGACACAAGCAGAACTGAAGCTGGAAGCAAATGCTCAGGAGGGATTTAATTCCAGAGAAGGGGTCCAAAGCGTTGGTGCATTTCTGAGGTGAATGCGGAGCTCCTCCCAAGCACATCTGGAATGGATCTGCAGAGCTTGGCTGCAGGAACTGCACACACAGGGCTGTGGGGATGGCCTGGCTCTGTACAGGGACCAAGCACTTGAGGACCTCCAAGTACAATGACAGGGCTCATCCCCAAGTCACACAGGTAGCTAAGGGTCTGAGCCAGATGCCACTTCAACAAGACTGCAAGAACCACTGTAGGAGCAGAGGCAGGACTCTGCATTCCTCAGTCCACAGGCCACTAGAAGAGCAAAGGCTTAGTACTGTCTCAGCACTTGACTACTTTGTCATATCTGTGATTTCTTTTTTCCAACAGGTAATTTGGAACACTTTTTAATTTTAAGTGAGCTTATATGGAACTGTTACTAAAATAGTAGCACTGATAAAATATTAGAGGAGAATAGAAAAATGATAGACTCCTTGAATGAACAATATAGGAAAGAAACATTGCATAAAACATTCGAAGAGATCGACAGGAATTTAAAATCTAAAACACAACCTGGAAAAACCATTTAAATGATAATGGACATACAGGTTCAGATCTGGAAGGCATCATTGCAGGGGGCTCAGCAGATGGCTCAGTTAAAAAAAGCACTTTCCTGGCAAGTGTAAGGGTCTCAGTTCAATCTCAGGTTCAAAAAAAAAGTACAACTAATTTAACATCTGCAAAACAATGGAAAGAAGAACGAGAGACTAATAGGCATTAATGAGAAAGAAGGAATCAATACAAAGGATAGAAAGAGAATATGGACAGAAGTAATAGCACAAAATTTCCCAAACATGGGAAACACTCAGACATTCATGGACTCTAAATAATATCAACCCAATTGAAAACACACACAGACATATAATAGTCAACATCCCAGAAATCCAGCACAAGACCTATATACTAAAAGATGTAGCTTTTGTTTCTGATGAAGTCAGTGAAGTGCCCTCAGGGTTTATCTTGTAGTCCTGTACCTTGCTCTGTAGATCCTTTGTCTGCATCATGCATGTGGATGAGTCACAGACAATGCTTGACCAGTTTGCTCTCTGTGAGAGCTTGAGAGAAAGTTTTCTCTCCATGTGACTCTCCCCAGGCACACTATAGAATGTCAATCTCTTTCCTCTGTGGCTCCATAATCTCCTTGTTCAGAAAATTTGGAGCTCAACTGAGTTTCATGATGTTGCAGTACAGGTTCTCCTATGTCCTGAGTCTTCGCTGACCTTGAAAGGCTAGGGCCAAAATGTTGGCTGGCCTTGTGGCTCTTCTATTTCTCCAATTTCGATCTGTGAACTTAGGTTGTTAACCATCCAGAAGAAAAGCTGCCTAGTACCCTGAAGCATATGCCATTCAGTTTGCCCTAACTATCTGATTCAATTGTTTTTAGTTGTTGCACATTTCTATTTCTATTCTTCTTTTCACTTCTTATACTAGGGAGACTATATGATATTTACACATGTGTGTCTGGTTTATTTCAGTTATGAGTATATGTTCAAGTGGCATACACTTCAGTATAAATGCTTCAAGTTGATCATGCTTTATAGCTGAGTAATACTCCATTATATAGAAATACCACATCTTTTTCAGCCATTCCTCATGTGATGGACATCTTTCCAAGATTTTGCTATCACACATTGAGCTGCTATAAACATAGGTACACATATATCACTATGATATAATGTTTTCAGTTCCTCTGGGAAAATTCCCAGTAGGGGGATAGCCGGCTTGAATGGGATTTCCAGTCCTACTCTTTTGAGGAGTCTCCACACTGGCCTCCGCAATGGTTGTACCAGTCTACATTCCCACCAGCAGTGGAGAAGTGTTCCCTTTTCCCCAGAACCTCTCCAACATTTGTTGTTGGTTGATTTGGTTATGATAGCCATTCTTTCTGGAGTGACATGGTATCTCAGTGCTGTTTTTATTTGCATTTCACAGATGACTAGCGATGTGGGACATTTTTCCTTTTCACTTTTGTCACCACCCTGTCTCTTTCACAAACATCACCTCTGCCCTGTGCCTGGTCACCTTTCCCCATCCACCTATTCTCCTCCAATGGGACAGGGGCAGGGAGATGGCTCGGTAGATTAAGCATTTGCCTGGCATGCACAAGAGCCTGAGTTCAATCCCCAGTTTG
>PVKA01038067.1:0-20517 GCA_004027165.1 Ctenomys sociabilis | reverse complement strand
TTTATATCTGGTAATCTGAAAAACTAATTTGTACATAGCATCATGTAATACAGCAACTACTGTTGAATTCCTATTACTTTGTTTAGTGAAATCTTGTATCATGTATAATGCTGTTTTCTTCTATCATTATTTTGTATTCTTTAAAAATAATAATAAATAATAAAATTTTAAAAAATAAAAATAAAAATCAAGATTATATGATATTTAGAATGCAGCACCTTTTATCTGGAGAAAGAGAGACATTCCAAATTCAAGATATCTTTACTATATTTCTAATTACACCTAGACCTGAATACAGTCAATAGAATCAAGAAGAAATATTTTGCTTAAACTTGTTACTGTTCTTCTATCTTAGAATTCTAAAAGCTGGACCAGTGTAGGCTCTGATCCTTTATTGAACTACAAATTAACTTGCTTCTTATATTGGTTCAGCAAATGAATGTTGATGCCTGGGTTTGTCAATGAGTAGGTCATAGCTCTTACCACCAGTACCATCACCCAGTCTATACATTATTTGAAATACTTGTATTGTGTATTGTTTGGCAGTTGATGCATATGGACAAAATTGTATACCTTATAAATAATCACTCTGAATATTTTCACATTATTGAATCATCAGAGCCCCTATATGCTCAGCTGTTACCCACACTCACATTTAAGGAAGAATGAATATTTTGGAACCTGAATGAGCTCTGTCATCCTCTTGACAAAAGAAATTATCAGATGAAGGTTTTATCTCATAGTGTAAAAGTGTACAGCATTGACCATATAGGGACTGGGAGATAGCTCAGTGGCACAGTGCCTGCCTGGCAAGCACATGGTCCTGAGTTTAATTCCTAGTAATAAGAAATAAATGAACAAACCCACCCAATATTGACAATATGAGCATCTAATAAAGTGTAATTGGCTGAGTTATGTTTGTTTTGGAGAACTGGGTTTCAGATTCCTCAAAAAATCTAGATTAGGTTCACTGCCTAGAAATTAAAGTCCTGTGTTTTTCCAAAGTAGCCTCAACTCCAAAATCTCTGGCTGTAAATCTTTATGTCATAACATGTGCCCCACTTTTTACTAACTGAAAATATCATCATTGCTTATATTAGAAATGACAATATTTTCTTGAAAAAGTCATAATGATATGCATATTTGAGCAACAGCTCTTGAGCTGGACTGACAGAGATATGAAGGAAGTTAGGAGTCATAGACTTCAAACCTTAGAGACGCCTCTTCTTAGCAGCTCTCTTGAACAGAGGTACAATCACGGATCAATTCCCAGAACCTTCATGTCCAGGCACACATGTGTCATGAGCAAATGACCTCACTTGGCCAGTATCCATGAAAGAGCCCCTTAAGTCAACTCTAGCCCTCTGTTGCTGTTGCTCCAGTCTCTAAGTGTGTGTTTTCCATAGGACATGATCTACACTCATGGCTCTGATGGAGAGACCAGACCAGTTGGTCTATGGGACAAGGAAAATCTGAGCAGAAGTGCTCCTGGGGGCTAGTGTGAGGAAAGTATCAGAAGTATGATCAGAACATGATTTCTTGAATAAGTACTACCCTTACTTGAGAACTTATTTATGGATAGGTTTTAAGAAACAAATGGTACGGGACATGGTAGAACGCATTTTGTTGAATGGTATTTGAACTCAGCTCCTTTCCATGGGTGTCTTTCCAGGGGCAAAGAGATAAGGATGTAAATTCCTGGATAAAGAGCTATGGAAAGTGAGTGCTGTGGTTTGTATCTGTCTCCTCCAGAATCCAGATATGGATGCTATAAGGGACAATGTGCTGAAATTAAGAGTTAGATTTTTTAACAGATGATTACATCACAAGCGTTATTCTTATGATTGAGATTAAGGCCCTTGAAGAAGAGGCTTCTCAAAGCATTACCTTTAGTAATGTGCGGACAGTGTTACTCCTCTGGAGGATGTGGCAACAAGATACCATCCTTGAAACAGAAAGCAGCCCTCAACAGAAACATACCAGTACCTTGATGTTGGACTTTCTAGTTTTTAGAACTATGGGAAACATTTTTCTCTTCTTTGTAAATTACCCTGTCACATATATTGTGTAATAACAACACGAATACACCAAGACAAGTAAAAGACTGATTATTATACATGATCATAAGTTTCAAGTTAAAGACAGTGGTGGTCAACTAACCTCCTTCATGTGGAAATTTTCCAATGTCAAAATTGATGGTTTTCAGTTCTTTCTCATTGAAAATCACATTATGGGAGTACCTTCTCTATATTACTTGTTTTCCTTCTGCTTTTGTTTTTCTTTTTATATATTAGTATATGGACTATGAACTTTCCACCCCAAGGGTAGAATATATGTGCTTCAGACCTTCATTAAAGTAGATAATCAAGTAATTTTTGAATATTAAGTCAAATAATTTTCACTTCTTATAGAGGAAAGGAAGGGAAATGGAATGTTGAAAGAAAAGAATGAGATTGAGGTAGAAAATAGCTGGGTTGAGATGGAGATTGGTTAATGATGACAAAATTTTGGTATCTGATGCTATAAGAGAGACCAATATGGTCAGATAATGTAAGTAAATGCTTATCTAAAACTAGAGAGGATTAAAAAGTGCCAAAATACCACCAACACATTTCGTTTCTCCGTTATTTGTCTGATTCAAAGCAGTAAATGTTTATTTGAAGGAATAAGAGAATACCAAAATTAATCTCAGTGACCTTGGATTCTGAACACATTAGCTGGCAAGCTAATCTGTATAGGTAATGCCTTACCTGAAAATGGAGAGGGAAAAAGCCACATCTAAAATTACATTAATTGATGCCTATTTCTGGATGAAATATATGTGTTATCTAATCCTTAGAAGTAAATATTGATCAAAAGCAGAAAGGAGAGAAATGTTAACAACAAAATTAATTTTAGTGAAATAGGACACAGTACAACTTGGTTCTTTTTTTAAAAATAATGTATTTAGCACAGGGTCTCACTACACAGATCAGATTCATAGTGATCTTTCCTGTTTTTTAGCCTCCAAGGTGCTGCAATTACAGGTGCAGCACCATGCCCAGTTTCAATTGCCCTTTCAGTGTGCCTCAGAAATGAGGCTGGCATGGCAGGCCGGGAATTGAACCCCTGGCTCCTGCATCTGCCTAAAAGCAAACTTAAATCCACTGAGCTATCCGGCTGGCCCAATAACTTGGTTCTTGAGGCTAATCAGTGCAATTGCTAATTAAAGAGATGAGAAAAATAAAGATCTGATATCCAAATAAGTACAAGACTACTTCTGAACGAATTGTCTGTATGATCTATTCTAAATAAGAAACGTTTATTGGAGGAAACAGAAAGGACAAAATCCATCACTAAATACATGGTCAGATAAGCTGCACCATATGCCATAGGTTATTTAAAAGGACTATGTGGATGTGACTAGGAATTGGTTTTTGTCCAAAAGTAGAATTTTGCTGAAGAAAACAGGCAGAAATATAAGACACTTTCCTAACATGAGGAAAAATACTGGAGGCAAGGGCAAGTAAGCTACAATACACAGAAATGTCAAAACTCTTGTCTCATGGCGGGTGGGTAACTGTAGAATAGGAGCCACAAGCAGACATTCCAGGTCATAGTGGAAAGGAAACTGGGCAGCTCAAGAAGCCAGGAAACTAGAGCTCTAGTGCATCATAGATACAAAAACTGCCAGTGGGCCAGCCAAATAGCTCAACAGATTAAAGCTCCGGTTTAGGCAGATGCAGCAGCTAGGTTTTGATACCCAGTCTGCTGTGCAGGGCTCACTCCAGGGTGTGCTTAGGCAGTGATTGAGACTGGGAGTAGTCATGCCTGCGATCGCACCTCTTGGGTAGCTGAACACACTATGCATCTGATCTACGTAGTGAGACCCTGTAGACCCTGTCCTAAAATGCAAAAAGCAAAAATGACAAACAAATAAAAACTGCCAGCGTGTAGAAAATTGTAACTACAGTAGAGAGATCTGGAATGTTATTTTCCTTTCTTCATTTGAAGCAAAAACAGAACATTTAGAGTTGAGTGGAGAGCTGGAGGCTTTCTCCAGATGGGCAAAACATCAAAAAGCAAGACGACTTTATTCTAATTTTCCTGGTGAGTAGCTAGTGGCAGTTAGCAATGAACTAATGCTTCACCATTCAGACACATGTTTGCCTATGAGATGGCAGTTGCAATGAACTAAAGGAGACAGTTCAAAATGGGCATAGTCACTCTGTGTTCTAAGCTTTTCACATGGTGCTAAGAGGGTAAATTTGGATCATTACTACCAAATAACTGTTTTTCTTTTTTGGTGGAACTGGGGACTGAACTAAGGCCCTTGTGCTTGCGAGGTAAGCAATTATTCTACTGAGCTATCTCTTCAGCCCCCCAAATAACTATTGATGTGCATTTTCAACCTAGATTTTTATTCCTACTAGGAGTATTTTTGCATATAATGCTTTTCTAGAAATTATAATTCTAATAATATTTTGAATATAAACATTATCATGTCCAGAGGTCCTTTAATAATTGAGTAAAAGAATTTGGCTTTGGAATTCATAAAAAAATTGAATTCTGGTTTAGCACAAATGTTTTTTCAGGCACACTTCTGAGTTGAGCATTTTACTTAATAGAAAGTCAAAACTTTTTCAGTTCTTCAGAGAACAATACTTTATTGTATTTCCATAACTATGTTTGGAAAAGACAATATCATGAATTTTAGCCCCTTGGAATATTAGTCATCATATATTTAGCTAATATTTACATTTAAAAATATTCCTTAGAGGGTTGACATCTTAAGCATCTTTAAAGTATGGTTAATTTTATCTTCTAATGCCAGAAAGAGTGCTGTTCAGAACAGTTTGTTACAGATCTAGAGACACAAAACATAGACAAAATATTGATACCACTCTCACCATCTAAAGAAGCCAGCTTAAAGTTGTTTTTTCCTTTGGGGCCCACACATGCCCAGGGTTCCAGGACCAGCGAGGCGTGTGATACTAGAGATAAAACTCAGGCCCTTGCCACACAGGCACTTAGACTGCTGAGCTATGTCCCCAGCTGTAGGCTTAAAGTTGTGATTTTATTAAAGACATACATAGAGCTAGCCCAAATACCATTTCTTTCTTATTATTAATTTATTGAGAAAGACATAGCAATGAGACAGTTTTATGATTTTGCTCAGTTGCTTTCTCTCTTCCCTTTCCCATCCTCTCTCCTTTTCTTATCCACTTCTTTTTCTTCATCCTTCATTATTTTTCTCTCTTTGCCCTATAGGATTCTATCTCCAAGTAACCTTTTATTTCCCTTTTTTGGTCCATATTTATTTATTTAATTGAAGAAAAAATAGCAATGAGACAGTTTCAAGACAAATTGATAGGACAGATTCAATAAATTAATACATTGCAGACTGTTTTTGTAATGTTTTGGTATCGTACAAGGTGCATATGTGATATTATACTTACATACATTATTATAGCTGATGTCTCTAATCAGTGAATTAAGAGAGTATAGCTATATACTTATTTTTATAGCTGAATTATATCACAGATTCAATAAGTAATACCTTCAAACTTCTTATCTTCCTAGTGGTTGTCCATAGTACTAGGAGCCAAAATAATATCTTGTCTAACCACCATTAGTGCAAATCTTCCTTCTCATGGAATTATGCAGAAGCACTGCATATTTATCCTAAGTGTACTGTTTATACACACACATCACAATTCTTCCTTTGTACCCCCCTTTTTTTGTCTAGACCTGACAAAGATGAGTACTACATTGTCATTAAACCAATTTAGGTGCCTGAACTCGGCAACACAATCCAACACAGTGCAGCATTCCACAATAACAGTGAGTTATCTGAAGAAGTTGTCAATCATAGCAATTTACAGCTCAACTTAATACTATGGCCCCACAATGTATCCTTCATTTTTATACTTTTCTGCTGGATGGTTAAGACCTAGATAGAGCAAGACTTATATACCAACACATGTACTTTATGTTTCTTATGAGGTCAATGAAGTCCCCTCAGGGTTTATCTTGTAATCCTCCACCTTACTCTGTAGATCCATTGTCTGTGTCATCCATGCGGATGAATCACAGCCAATGCTTCACCAGTTTGCTCTCTATGAGAGGCTGAGAGAAAGTTTTCTCTCCATGTGACTCTTCCCAGGCATAGTATAGAACTTCAGTCTCTTTCCTCTGTGGCTCCATAATCTCCTTGTTCAGAAAATTTGGGGCACAACTGAGTTTCATGATATTGCAGTACAGGTTCTCCTATGTCCTGAGTCTTCACTGACCTTGAAAGGCTAGGGCCAAAATGTTGGCTGGCCTTGTGGCTCTTATATATCTCCAATTGTGATCTGTAAACTTAGGTTGTTAGCCAGCCAGAAGAAAAGCTGATTAGTACCCTGCAGCATATGCCATTCAGTTTGCCCTATCTGACTCAATTGTCTTTAGTTGTTGTTGTACATTTCTATTTGTATTTCTTCTTTTGACTTCTTATACTAGGGAGACAATACGATATTTGCACATGTGTGTCTGGTTTATTTCACTTATGAGTATATGTTCAAGTGGCATGGACTTCAATATAAATACTTCAAGTTTATTATTCTTTATAGCTGAGTAATACTCCATTATATAGAAATACCACATCGTTTTTAACCATTCCTCATGTGACAGGCATCATGGTTGTTTCCAAGATTTCCCAGAGGAACTGTGATATATGTGATATCATAGTGATATATGTGTACCTATGTTTATAGCAGCACAATTTGTGATAACCTTTTATTGCCTGAAGAACTAAAATATTCTAGACATACTCACCTATGTCCTTACTATGAACTTATGCATATTTTGGCTGAATTTTAGTATATCACTGCTATAAATGAAAATATAACAAAAGTGAAATAGAATTTTGCAACAAGCTCTAATTACTTCAAATGCAATAACAGTCCTGACATTTATGGTCATCACTTTTTTAAAAACTTCACTGATATGTTTACCCTGAGGCTATGGTACCAGGGGTCAAACTTGGCACCCTGCACTTGCCAGACAGGTGCTTATGCTGCTGTCCTATCTCCCTGGCCTTAGGCAGTAAGTAGTTTAGTTATCTTCTACTTTACCTTAAGTCTCTTTTGAATCTAGATATTTCAACTAGCTCCATTTTCCTGTAATTTATGTATTTAAATTATATGTTTTGTCCTTAAACACGTTTGTGCACTCTTAATTTTGCTTGATGGCACCTCCTGTTGCATTCTAAATGTTGTTCTGTGATGAATTTGTTGTAAACTGGTTGTTGCTTCTTATAGACTAGATCAGCTTTGAATTGCGTTTTTCCCTATTTAGCTTCATAGGTGGTGTTAGTGCTCTATAGGAAGTTACACACTATTCAATTGCCTCTTTTTCTAAAAATGTCAATTGTCATTAATAATCTATGTCATGGGCCTTTAGGATGACGTGTGTATAGATATTTTACTTGTTAGAAGCTCAGTTTTTAAAATAAGGGAGATCTTGTGTAGCTAATATTAACTGAATTATCACATGTTGATAAATATGGCTTTTTTTACAGTAAAGCTGGATACAAAATCTTACTTTTAAATTTTTTTAAAAAATTAATTTTATTTAGAAAGAAATAGCAATGAGTCAATTTCACAAGCAGGTTAGTAGGACAGTTATAATAATTAATACATTGCATATTATTGTCTTCATAGTAGTTATTCATAGCACAAGATGCAAACATGATATCCTGTCTAAACACTATTAGTACAAATCTTTCTTCTCAATGAACTAAGAGAAAGTAGCTGTGTCTATCCTCACTACTTAACTACCAAATGGTCCTTCATTTATATAGCCCTTTTTTGTTTACTTTTGTCAGAGGTGGATATTCCATTGCCACTCAAATATTGTAAGAGCATGAATTCAGCAAAACAATCCAATGTAGTCCATAATAACATTTTCTTTTCCTCAGTATATTTTTATGCCATTATTTCTTGTTAGCATAAATATTTATTGACAAAGTCTGATGGTATACTCTTTCCTATTCTTTTGTAAGTCATTTTGGTCTTTTCATTGAATTTTTTTCCCAATAAAGATCAGTAATTTTACTATAGTCTGTAGTTATGTTGCTTGATGTGCCTAGATCAATTTCCTCTTTTAGTATATAGCTTTTAATTTTATTTCATGAATTATGTTTCAGCCTTTGATGTGTGAGACTTATGAAAAAGAAAACAATCTTGAATATCATCTCAAGAATGTCAGCCAGGAGATGAATAAGGAACTTATTTCTAAGCAATACTAGAAGCAAATTTGACATCAAATAGCTGAAATAATTGTCAAAATGTTAATTGTACAAATAAGCAAATAATGCTGGTATTTTTGGAATAGCTCTAAGTTTTGCTAAATAGCAAACAATGGAAATGAAGAGCATGAGTAAGTATAGATTGTTATTCACTCATAAGAATGTTTTTATTTTTATTTATTTATTTATTTATTTATTTTTTTGTGGCTGGCTCAGTCCGCACTAGGGACAGGGCTTGGTGCAGCACATGATGTTGGGGATCAGACCACGGTCCCTGAACACTTGCCTAAGCAGGCAATTTGGACCACGGAGCTATCTTGACAGCCCCAGAATGTTTGTAGTTCATTAATAAATTACAAAAGAAAGACTTTGTAGACCATCTGCACTAATTTCGGTTTGAAAAAAAATGGTTATATATGTCATCAGTCATTGAAGACTCTTTAAATGAAAATTGTCTTGGTAGTCTTATGGGCAGTCTTGACAGGTTTTAAATGTTTGCAAGGCAGTATTTCTGCTAAAATTTTGGTCTGTGGAACTGAAGGTACTATCTACTTAACCCATAAACAAAATTACCTTTTTTAAGCCGGACTCCAATATTTTGTACAGTAACACATAGCTTAAAGTAGCACTCAACAAAATCATGATATTAAAAGGGTGTGCAATTTAATTCATCTCTGCTTTTCTGATTGGGAATGGTAAAAGTGTCCCTTTATCAAATTATCTTACTCCTCTTTAAATTTGTCACTGTTCTGGTATTTTGAAATCTGTCACTTTGATGTCTATTGTCTTTCATTACTACTTTCCCATGTGTTTCTATTAAGCAAGAGGTAATGGCGGTTAGCTCCCAAAAAATTTAAACTCTATAAGGTCTCATTTTGAATAGCAAAAGTGGGGGTGCTAGATACATGATAAATTGCATCCACAGATTTGAAAGAATTCTGCAATGAACTTTAGAATCTCCTGTGAAGTTTTGCTATTTCTAGCCAGTCATCTCTTTGCCTTTTCTGTTACTACAAAGTCTGTGCTTCTTTTCTGATCTTCTTCCTTGTCATTCTCTCTTCAATAGCCGTTTTGTTCTGCTTGACTCAACTTCTTGATTGCCTTAATAAAGATGGTGAAACACAGGTGGAAAGCACTGGGAATAGTTGAATATCTTCTTAATGTGAGCTTCTGACTATCTTACCCATTTTGGAGCCCTTGCAACATTTTCTTTCTAAAGGATTTCAGTAAATTTCTGTCCCGATGTATTTGAAGATGTAATTTGCTGAGATTTTCAGTATGAAGATGACTTCATAATGCTATTACTTTTCCCAAGACAACCAATATCCAGCTCTGTTTTGGGGCCAAGGAAACATTACAGATGTTGAATCTTTCTGTGTGACGATGCTGCAGATGCTTATACTTAAAACCTGATCCTGCATCAAAAACAGTGTGTTATATTACTGTCAGAGTTATTGACATCAATGCTGCTTTTATTTTGCCTTTAAATGCCATAGGGAGATTTACTGTGTTTATTTCAGCCACTTTGCCAAAGGATTAAAATAAATCTCTGAGATCTTGCCTAAAATATAATATTATGTACACCATACTATGTGTAACTCTTGTGTCCCCAAACACTGGTTTATTTTCATTGAACCAAATAGGATCACCTTTATTATTCTTATGTGATTCTTTTCCAGAAAAATCATTATGTCCTAGTAAAGTATCCTTCTGAGTCCCACCAATGTCCCTGATATTCTCAATCTGTTCCTAAAGTCTTTGCTATGTACTTCCCTCCACCACATCCCCAAATAAAATTTCTTTCACGCTGGATGTTTTGGTGGTTCATGCCTATAATCTTAGTACTGAGGAGACTGATGTAGGAGGATTGTTATGATTTTGAATCCAGCCTGGGCTGCACTGTGAGTTTAAGGTCAGCCTGAAATACAAAGCAAAATCAATCACAAACAACTAAAATATTTTATCTCTCCTACTCTCCCTCTTTCTCTCTTCTTCTACTCCTTTACTTGTTTTTTAATTTTTGTAAGATATTTTCCTCTGTTTTGTTTTGAGGCATGGTCTCACAGTATAGTTCATGCTGGCTTCAAATTTGCTATGTAGTCCAGACTGGCCTTGTCCTCAATTCATTCTCCTGCCTCAGCCTCCCAAGTGCTGTAATTACAGATGTGTGCCAACATGTGTATGTTGTCTTTTGTGACTCTACCCTAAACTGGTAATCAGTCTTAATAATTTCTTCCTCCTCCTCTCTTCCTCTTCCTCTTCCTCTTCCTCCTCCTCCTCCTCCTCCTCCTCCTCCTCCTCCTCCTCTTCTTCTTCTTCTTCTTCTTCTTCTTCTTCTTCTTCTTCTTCTTCTTCTTCTTCTTCTTCTTCTTCTTCTTCTTCTTCCTCTTTCTCCTTCTCCTTCTTCTTCTTTTTCTTCTGTTTTTTTGAGACAGGATATCACTGTGTAGATGACTGGTCATGAGCTGACTGTATCCCAGGCTGGTCTTGAACTTGCAATGATCCTCCTGCCTCAGTTCCCCAAGTACTGGGATTACAGGCATGTGCCACTATTCCCAGCCTAGCCCTACTTCAAGTAAAGTCTCATACAGTATTAAAGCATTGAGATGTGAGAAAGATAGAGCTCTCTGAATCTTGTTTTCAGTTCACATAAGTTGCCAATTTCTTGTTGTTAATCTCCCTATTAAGTGAATCACAGGTCCATCAGAGAGTGATAACATGGCATTTGTTTGGAATGTGGTAGTCTTTCCATTGGCAATATTCCAAATTTGGGACACTGGAATGTTTTATTAGGTTCCTCCTGGGCATACATTAGACACTTCTCGGTCATATATTTTTGTGAAGTCATGAGGTGCCATTATCCATACTTATGTCTACCTGATTTGTTCCATTTCTTCTGCCACTCAAAGCAGGGAAATATCTAGAATGTGGGGGTGGGGGAAACAATCAAACTTGAGGCTGGGGAGATGGCTCAGTAGAATAAATCCTTCCCTGGCAAGCGCAAGGGCCTGAGTTCAATCCCCAGTTCTGCCGAAAGAAAGAAAGAAAGAAAGAAAGAAAGAAAGAAAGAAAGAAAGAAAGAAAGAAAGAAAGAAAGACAGTGAAACTTATCATCATGTGCTACGCTTCTTAATTACTTCAAATTAGCATACTTTTTTCATGCAGCTCCATGGAATGAAGTTAGGGTACGTTCATAGGGGCAGTTTAGAAACAGTACAGTGGGTGCCTAGCAGTTGCTTGATGCTTTTTTTTTTTAATAGTGTGTGTGTGTGTGTGTGTGTGTGTGTGTGTGTGCATATGTGTGTGTGTCTGCCTGTCTGACCGACTGTGTTTGGATATATATGATGTGTATGTGTAGAGGTAGTTTGCACAGACCTTATCTTCACCTTTAGAATTTTAATTAAAATTGTGGCTACAATGTCCCATTTAAACTCTAACTCTTCACCATTAAATATCCATCTTTCCCCTAAATAAGTAAAAGTGGCTGTATTCCTGAACTCTTCCTTGTTATGTTAGAAATATTCATCTTCTTGGCTGAAGAGATAGCTCAGTAGGATAAGTGCTTGCCTGGCAAGCATAAGGTCCTGAGTTCAATCCCCAATACTGCACAATATATATATATATATATATATTATATATATATATATATATATATATATATATATATATATATATATAATCTTCTAAGTAAGACTGGAGGAGGGATCTCCTCTAATATGAATAGATTTAATGTGACTTGGGTGGAGAGCACTGTGGCACAATCTTACTGGATGTGCTAGCGATAAAGATGGGGAAGAATATGCAGTTACATTTTTCTCATTGATGTAGTCACCAGTTAGTACAAATAAATTAATTGTTGAGACAGAAAGCCACTGGAGAAAGCAGTAATTCTAGGAGCCCAGAGATAAAAATACCCTAAGGTCTAGCTCAGGATAAGGTAGAGTAAGAACAGGATGGAAAAGGCAACCCAACCTACTGTTTTGAAAGTACATGGTTACTACTCTTGGCTGCACTGCAAATTAAAGGGTCATGTTTCTATGAAGATACCACTTGTAATGGGCTACCCTGGAACACAAATTTTACTAGAAATATGAAAATTGAAATGTTTAGAATATGTTAAACAGACCTGATGGGTGAAGAGAGAATTTCCAGTAAGATGAAGCCTGGAATTTATATATTTGTAACAATTCTGAAAATCTCTGAATTTTTTTAAATTTTTATTTTATTGAAGTATAACTATCAATGAGATAGTTTTAAGATACCTTGATAAGATGGATTTGATAAATTAGTACACTGCAAACTGTTTTCATAATGTTTTGGTATCATAGAAGGTGCATACATGATATTATACTTACAGACATTATTACACCATATGTCTCTTATCAGTAAATAAAGAGAGTGTAGAAATCTCTGAAATTTTAAGAGATGGAATATTTGAAATGCTACTCAGAGAAGAGACACTTTGAAGAAATGTGTTTTCTCCATTAAGTGATCAGTACAGTTCTCTCTCTTACACTTTCTTTTCTCTAGCACCATCTAAAATTATGTGGTCATCCAGGGTGGAGACTCTCACCAGTGCCTATTGGAGTCTATAATCTGTTACCTTTGAATGGCATAAGAGCTTTGCCCTGAGTTGCTATTGTAAAGAAGACAAAAGGTAACAAATGCTTTATCGAGGAAAAAGAAACATTGTATGCTGAAAATGTAAATTATGTAAAACAGTGTGGAAAGAAGGGAACATTGTAAACATAGCATTAAATGTTAAGATTTAGGAAAAGGGTTACATGTTGTATTATTTCATTTTTATAAAATGTTGAGAGTAGCAAATTTGTAAAGAAAGAAAATAGCCTCATAGTAGGTAGGCACTTGGCCTGAATACTGAAGAATATAGAGTGAACTATAATGGGTATCTGATTCCTGTAAGATAGATGAAGTGCTTTAAATTCATGAACATGTGCCATGAGTAATGTGGTATGTTGAAGACATTGGCTCAGGTTGTTTCTGGTGGCTGGTTTTGGGGTTTGTTAGGAGGGTGGAACATTGAAGTGACAGGTGAGGGTGGAGAGAAAAGGTACAGGCTAAAGATCACTTTTTTTGTAAATAGAAACCTTAAAAGCAAACAGCATCCTGCAAAGATAAGATTCCATCAAAAGAAAATTTTCACCTGGTTGTATCATGGTTCAGGAAGGCAAGTGTTTTCAGATTAAATATTTAAGTCCACAGCATTGTGAAACATTGGTGAGGAAAATCTCATCTGAGAAAGGGAATTTCACGTTTTGTTATAGTTAACTGCAAAATGCTACTTGTTTTAGAGACACAGTCTTGCTTTGTAATGTAGATGGGCCTTGAGCTTATTGTGTAGCTCAGGCTGGTGTCAAATTTTCAGTGTCATTCTTGCCTCAGCCTCTCAAATGCTGGAATTAGAGTTGTGCTTCACCATGTTTGGCAATAATACATCTTTAAAAGACAGGAATTTCTTTCTTTTATCATGTAAAGAAGAAAGAAGGTGAGAAGGCTCCCTCAGGTTATCACCCCTTACTTATGCTTGTTTCATGATTATCTAACCAAGAAGGTTAACATGTCTTTCTGGTTTTTTGTTGGTGAACAATGGTTTGCTATGTATTTAGAAAGTATAAAGTGATATTTTTATCCAGCAGATGTGAGTTTCATTGGTGCTGGTGAAATGTAAGAACATGTCAAGTATCTGAAATCAAATGTTTCTCATTTAAATGTACAGATTCATTGGATCTCTTGCAGTTATTCCAACTAGAGTATATATTGAATGCTAACAATAAATTGCATTAGAAAAAATAAAATAAAAGAAGAAAGAAACAGGTAACATAAAAAGTCATTTATATATGAATAGCATAGTAGTTCGTGGGAAGCTACTTCAATAAAATTATTCACAACTGTGCCTCACTTCCAAACTAGAAATTTCATCATCAAAAAACCAATATTACAAGGGCTGGGGAGATAGCTCAGTAGAATAAGCACTTGCCTGATAAGAACAAGGGCCTGAGTTCAATAACCAGTACTGCCAAACAAACAAAAAAAGAAGAAACAATATTACATTTCACTTATAGAGTTTTAGAACTCTGCATAAAATTTCTATTATGCACTAATTTTCCCTCTAGTTCTTTTCTTCTCAAACTATCCTAATGTCTTGAAATTTTCCCTAAATGCAGCAGTCACATTTCTGCCACAATGAAGTTACACATCACTCACCAGCTTGGGATTCTTTTTCATGCTCACTTAGTTAAGCAGGAGTATTCTTTCTCAAGTCCAGCAAGGCCATATGAAATTGTCATTACATCTTTGTCTTTTCTTTTATTTGCTAAGTACAGTTGTCACTGCCTAATATATTAGGGAGTACTTGTTTACTTTGGTCTACCTCTCTTCAGTGTAGTTTTTCTATCCTGTAAGGGGGCTTTGGCTTCTTTGATTTCTTGCTGTGTCTTCAGGATGAAGAATGAACCCAAGGGTTCTTTGGGAAATACTTACTGAGTGTAATTTGTTGCTGACACCATTGACTCCAGACTTGGTAGGTTTGTGTTCTCAAAACCTGGCAACTTGTTGGGAAAATGGATTATAAATTAAGTCTAGATAATGTCTGTAGCAGTCTTTGTCCTGTACTTTGGGCCAGATCAGAAGGAAAAAACTCCTTGCTTTCTTCCATCACATCTGAAGTCTTAAGGCTAGAGACTTTATGGCTCTCAAGATGCGGCTTGCCTTAAACCCTATACTGCAGTTTGTAGCTCCTTTGTAGTGTCAGCCACTTGGATAAGTCACGGCCATTGCTTGACCAATTTGCTTTCTGTGAAGCCTGAGAGCAAATTTCTCTCCATTCGACTCTCCTTAGGCACACTCTACATTGTCAGTCACTTTCCTCTGTGGCACCACAATCTCAGTTACTGCAGGTTTTAGTCCATACTCGGCTGGCTCCAAGGCAGAATGGCACATGGCAGAGAGCACACATGGTGGCAGAACAACAACAATGCAACGAAGAGCAGTGGCTTGTCTTTCTGTGTGAACATGTAAGAAAGAAAAAGTGAGTGACCATGAGATGGGCAAAACTATGGTTAATCAATAAGGTTACAAGCACTATTGCTCAGGTTTCTTTACACCTTCAGGTAAAAAAAGAATGTAAGCACATTGAAGGGGAAGATACAAATAAGGATAATTTTCAAACTTCCAAGTCATTTATACCTCAATGGGGTCTCAGTACACAGGTCGGACTCCCAGTGTTCCTCCTATTTTCAGCTTCCCAGGTGGTGGGATTACAGGTGCACATCACCATGTCCCAGTACCTGGGCAATGGGACAAAACTATGGTCAATCAAGGAGGTTACAAGCACCCCAGGGGCAGGGTAGGCATGGCAGGCCTGGGATTGTAGAGGGTTTAAGGCAAGCCATATCTTGAGAGTCATAAAATCTGTAGTCTTAGGACTGCAGATGTGATGGAAGAAAACAAGGAGTTTTTTCCTTCTGATCTTGCCCAGTCCCTGCATCTGCCTAAGCACGCGCTTTAATCCACTGAGTTATCTGACTAGCCCTTTTCCTTTATTTTTCTTTGATGTTCTTTCCTCTGTTCCCCTCTCCTCCCATCCCCTCTCTTCCTCTCATCTCCTGTCATTTTTCCTTTTCATGATATGACTTTTAGCTTATAGTATAGGATGTTTGCAACAGACAAACCCAAGGGAGAAAACCTCTCTAGATTTCAGTTCATCTAGCATGACCTAGCAGAGTGGTATCACGTTCACTCTGCTCAGTTTCAACACTTAAAGCTCTTCCACTTAAATTGCCAGGAGGAAGGAAGCAAAACAAATTGGGGTTTTATGTCACAGTGTAGTGAATATTTATATTTATTTATATTTATATTTATAAGATATAATGCAATATTTTGATTAATGTATTCATGATTCTGAATAGCCCAATGTCAGTCAATCAAAAAATTATTTTTAAAAATTTAAAGAAGACTTTAGAAAGCAGCAGGCACCATTTTCAAGGATAACACATAAAATGCATTAGTCTTGATTGCAATGTGGAAGTAAAGCTTGATATTTAAGGCTCAAGTGTCTTTGTAGGACTCAGGACAAGACATCATTGAGGACCACTGTGTTTCCAATAGCAAGGAGATAAGGATGCCATGGGTTTCCTAGCATGATTTGTCAGTACTGGGCTTTATTTCCTTAGATTCATTCAACTAATGATTTTCTTTTTTTTTCTTTTTCACAGTTTGGATGTTATTTCTCCCTACAGTCTCTACTAGACTTTGTCACGTAAGTTAGTCCTAAATTGTGCATATCCAATCCAATCCAATCAAATGTCTGTCTGTGTGTCTGTTGTCCCTATCCCCCACTCAGAGTGGGAAGAGAACCACTGGATGTCTCACCATTGTAGGTGGAAAAGTTTAAAGTATGTTTCATACTCTTCTACCTTCACAGAACACTCCTGGGTTTTATGCGTGTTTTTCCACACAGCAACTAATTTTCCAAGGGACAAGGGGCTTTTCTGCAATTTAACTCAGTGCTGGCAATACTTTCTTGATGTGTTGTGTCTAATTCTACTTTGAAACCTTAGACCAACACCACTGCTTCCCACACATCAGATAATAGTACAAATAGTAGTTAGGCACCTATTTTATTTAACTACAAATGGAGGTTTCTCTTCTCTTGTTACATTAATTTAGGAGAGAAGCACACAAAATATAAAAACACTATCTGTACCATAAAAATTCATTGTACCAGCTATTGGGAAACATACCTATGAACATTCTAATGGAAGAGATGTAGGACAAGGTATGGGTTAGGTGTGCAAAGCTTCATGCTTTCCAGATCTTCCTTGTGTTCATCAACTAGGAAAATGTCTTAAACTCATTCTTGTGGGAATATAACTCAGTGGCATAATCATTTGAGAGGCAAGTGCAAAGTCCTCAGTTTAATCCCCAGTAGTGCAAAATGAATAAACAACTCTTTTGGCTTTCATATACATGATTCATTAAATCCATCTTTAAAAACTAACTCAACTTTCAGTTCATCTCCCTGAGACTGAGGATGGGACCGAAAGATATCGCTTAGAATCACACTTTGGTTTTTATTCTGAGAGATGGGCTTGCTGAAGCCTTCTAGGAGATCTCAGGTACCAGTTATCCCATTAGCATACAAAATATTCTCAGTACTCTGTAGATTTGAAGGATTTTAAGAACTGTTGCCAGGAAGCAGAGGCAGAGACCAAATATATATGTGTTTCTTATGTCAACATGTCATATTCAGTCCCTTTTGATCTCAACAGAAAGGAGTCATGAGACCTATTGCTTTTCGCTGGTCTTTTATACTGAGAGTTCCCCTGATTGACACTACTCATTTCATATTCTTCAAGCAGTTTGATACATTATCACTTCCCTACACAAGGGAAGAGTTTTCTTACCAGTCAACGCAATGCTAGAAATATTTAGGCCTCCCTCTCAAGTTCATCTCAGTGTGTGATTTTCTAGCATCTGATAAAGAAGAGGGACATCTTCTGAGATGCAGGACAAGAGAAGAAAGCAGTAAAAATGTCACTGAACTTCTGTGTACTTTAAACTGACTCTGGTTTCAAAAGTACTACACCATGAGGATATCTGCTCATCTCAGTAATAACAATACAGTACACCTCTATTATATTTTATTTTTTTCCATTTATCTTTATTTTATTAAAATACAAATGTCAATCAGACACTTTCAAGACACCTTAACCATACAAATTCGATGAATTAATACATTGCAAACTGTTTTCATAACGTTTTGGTATTGTACAAGGTGCATACATGATATTATATGTACAGATATTATTTTAGCAGATATCTCTTACCAGTGAATTAAGAGTGTAGTTGCTTACTTCTCTTATTTCTTAAAACCTGAATTATATCAAACTTTCAATAATTATTTACCTAGTGGATGACCATAGTACTAAAAGCTGAAATAATATCCTGTCCAACCACCATTAGTGCAGATCTTGCCTCTCAAAGAATTATGTAGAAGCACAGTGTTATCTATGCCAACTGTATTGTCTATACACATGCATCATGATTTTTTCTTTCTACAACCCTTCCTTTGTCTACACCTGTCAAAAGTGGGCACTAAATTGACATTCAACTAATTTAGGTGCTTGAACTCGACACCACAATCCAACACAGTCCAGCATTCTACAACCATAGTGAGTTATTCAAAGAAATTGTCGACCATATCCATTTACAGCTCAGCTTAATATTATAGACTCATGATGTATACTTCATTTTTATACTTTTCTGCTGAATGGTAAAGACATAGGTAGATCAAGACTTATATACCAACACAAGAACTTGATATTTCCTATGTGGTCATCGACGTCCTCTCAGGGTTTATCTTGTAGTCCTGTACATTATTCTGTAGTTCCTTTGTCTGTGTCATCCATGTGGAGGAGTCACGGCCAATGCTTGACCAGATTGCTCTCTTTGAGAGCTTGAGAGAAAGTTCTCTCTTCATGTGACTCTCCCGAGGCACACTTTAGAACTTCAATCTCTTTCCTCTGTGGCTCCATAATCTCCTTGTTCAGAAAATTTGGAGCTCACCTGAGTTTCATGATGTTGCAGTATAGGTTCTCCTATGTCCTGAGTCTTCGCTGACCTTGAAAGGCTAGGGCTAAAATGTTGGCTGGCCTTGTGGCTCTTCTTTTTCTCCAACTCTGACTTGTAATCTTAGGTTGTTAACCATCCAGAAGAAAAGCTTATTAATATCTTGCAGCATATGCCATTCACTTTGCCTTATCTGACTCAATTGATTTTATTTGTTGTACGATGTATTTTACTTTGTATTTCTGCTTTTCGCTTGTTATACTAGGGAGACTACACGATATTTACACATGTGTGTCTGGTTTATTTCACTTATGAGTATATGTTCAAGTGGCATCCACTTCAGTATAAATGCTTCAAACTTATCATTCTTAATAGCAGAGTAATACTCCATTATATAGGAATACCACATCTTTTTCAACCATTCCTCATGTGATGGACATCTTGGTTGTTTCCAAGATTTTGCTATCACACATTGTGCTGCTATAAACATAGGTACACATATCTCTCTCTCTCTTTTTTTTCCCAATAGCTAGCATATTTTTATTTGAATTTGATAAGGGCTAAGTGTCCTTTAAGGATCTATTTTTTTCTGATTTTATTTTATTATATTTTATTTTTCATTTATTTTTATTTTATTGAAATACAAATGTCAGACAGTTTCAAAACACCATAAGCATACAAAGTCGATTAAATAATACATTGCAAACTGTTTTCATAACGTTTTGGTATTGTACAAGGTGCATACATGATATTATATTTACAGGTTTTTATATAGCTGAATTATATCAAAGATTCAATAATTATTCACCTAGTGGATGACCATAGCACTAAAAGCCGACATAATATCCTGTCCCACCACCAATAGTGCAGATCTTGCCTCTCATAGAATTATGTAGAATCACAGCGTTATCTAACCCAACTGTACTGTCTATATACACACAGGATGATTTTTTCTTTCTACAACCATTCCTTTGTCTACACCTGTCAAAAGTGGGCACTCTGTTGCCATTCAACTACCTTAGGTGCTTGAACTCCACACCACAATCCAACACAGTCCAGCATTCTGCAACCATAGGGAGTTATTCAAAGAAATTGTCGACCATATCCATTTACAGCTCAGCTTAACATGATGGGCTCACGATGTATACTTCATTTTTATACTTTTATACTTTTCTGCTGGATGGTTAAGACCTAGGTAGATCAAAACTTATATACCAACACATGAACTTTATATTTCCTATGTGGTCATTGAAGTCTTCTCAGAGTTTACCTTGTAGTCCTGTACATTATTCTGTAGTTCCTTTGTCTGTGTCATCCATGTGGATGAGTCACGGCCAATGCTTGACCAGAATGCTCTCTGTGAGAGCCTGAGAAAAAGTTTTCTCTTCATGTGACTCTCCCCAGGCACACTATAGAACTTCAATCTCTTTCCTCTGTGGCTCCACAATATCCTTGATCAGAAAATTTGGAGCTCACCTGAGTCTCATGATATTGCAGTACAGGTTCTCCTATGTCCTGAGTCTTCGCTGACCTTGAAAGGCTAGGGCCAAAATGTTGGCGGGCCTTGTGGCTCTTCTATTTCTCCAACTCTGACTTGTGATCTTAGGTTGTTAACCATCCAGAAGAAAAGCTGATTAGTATCCTGCAGCTTATGC
>PVKA01038066.1:0-20520 GCA_004027165.1 Ctenomys sociabilis | reverse complement strand
GTCTTGTAATTAGGTCATTGCCCAAGTCACTCTTCTCTGTGGCCCATCAACAGTACTTTTTCTTGTATTTACCAGTGTGCTACCATATAAAGTAAAACTATTAGAGATACTCTATATTTTATATATAGGTTTATGTATTGTTGGAGATGTTTTTACTGTGCTGTTTTGGACAAAATAAAGAATTCTCTGTTAAGGTTAAAAAAAAAAAAAAAAAAAATGTTTAGTAGTAAGCCTGAAACTTAATTAAAAGCTTACCTGATAAACTTAATTAATAGTTTAAAGTTAACTTGATGAGCAGAAAACACTTGGAGACATTGGGATTTAAAATATTCACCTTTACTTGTAAATATGATACTTTGAGTTTCAGGCTCAATACTAAATACTGGTGTATTTGCCAAGCTTTTCTTATTCAGAGCCAAAGTAAGTGATAGGGAGAGATGAAGCCCTGCCTTCATGGCAACTGCCAGGTTCGGGGCCCACGAGTAATATTTACATCAGTGCTCTAAAGGTTAAGACATATACACAGAACTCTGCTGAAGAGCAAATCCTCATGGTGCTCCGGGATTCATTTACATTATTTTTATTTCAGTGTTGCAAACAAAGCAGGAGGAATAAACTATTTATGCTTTTAGTTGCAATGTGAGTGTTATAGCCAATGGAAGCACACATAAGTACAGAGCTAGAAGTGAAGAAAATGCACATTAAGAAGAACCCACCATTGCTGGCCTCAATTGCTATGCTTCCTGTAGGTAGGACCACAGGCAGTTGCCATTTTTATAAGTTAAAAACAACAGTGATGTGAAAGAGTTTCAATTCTAGGAGGCTATTGACCTGGAGCACTGATAGTATTTTAAGAACCTGTATAAGTCAATCAAAGGTCACAGTAAACAATGAAACAAAACTGGGGATGTGACCAACCAGCAAGCTCCAGCCAGCCTCCAATGGAGACTTTCCACTTGGACCAACCCAAGCCCTTTTCTCTGCTTTTCTGCCCCGCAGAGGCTGCCTAGCCTGCAGCTGCATGGGCTCTCTGAATCTGTTCGGGTTCTGTGCCCTGCTGCACAGTGCTTGGGTCCCTCAATGCCCAAATAAACCTCGTTCAATTCATTTTGTCTAAAGTTTTTATTTCAACAGTGGAGAAAAGATTAATTTACACGTTTCACTCTTGTTGGGTGGCATCTTTTGACTCTGAATAAAAGAGTCTCCTTACTGGAGTCTCTATTATTTTAAAAAATGAAGAATGTGGGGTACTAGTTTTTCACAGAGGCAATTAAAGTGGGCCCTAACACACACAATTTAGAAATTTTATTCCCGCAAAGTAAGTCATTTGTGTTTTCTGCTGTTCCCTGCTTTTGAGTCATACCACGCTGGCTCGTCCCAAGACGGAAGCCAAAAGGACACCTGCCAGCTTGGCAGGACCGGGAAGGATGCTAGAGAGCGGGTGCCCTGTGACGAGTCAGCCCCCTGATCACTTTTGTCCTTCTATTTGGGATAACCTTCCATTTATTCAGCTGGCCATCCTTCAGTTAGCAGAAATATAGCCATTCCCTAGCACACCCTTTGTTGTTAGCCAGTGACACCTGTCACAGTATGTGGCTCTATGTGTGATGCTATTTCCATGATGCCATGGAAGAAACCAAACTCGGTCTGAGAAAAATGTCACTCGGCTGTGGGCTATGGTGGCAAGATGAGAGGTCTTGTGTTTGTGCTTGGTGATAGGACCCAACCCAGTGCGACAGAACTTCAGCAGGAAGCCTGCCTATCAAGAGACCTTGCCTGGCAGGCACTTCATCGGTGTCATTTAGATGATGTCTAAGTTACCAACAGGACTGAGATTTCAGGCACTGAAATCTCACGGCAGTACTTAGTTTCAGGGTGGTTATATATATACAAAATGATCGTATGTTGAAATAACTGTCACTAAAAATTGAAAGAAACAGCATTACAAAACTATAAAGTTAAAAAAATAGCAGAATTTGCAAACTCACATCGAGTAGCACTGGGGTGGAGAGTGATCTAGAGAACTTGATAAAAATAGACTCAGTTTGATCTAAAACTGCTTGGTTCAAGTCAGCCTTTAGGAGATATGTTTCTGCTAACTATGATGGAATAACATGAATGATGCATCTGTGTTTCTTTTAAATAAGAAGCAATATCAGAGCACTAAAGACATGAATCAGGGCTGGGTGTGTAGCTCAGTGGTAGGCTTTACTTAGCATGGGTGAGACCCTCAGTTAAAGCCACAGCATGGCAAAACAAAACACAACAAACAAGCACACAAAGCAATATACAAAAAGCCAGACACGACCAGTTTGTTAAAAAGTTATGTAAATAAAGCTGTTCAGGAGCAAATGTTTCCTTGCAAGGAGGAGCTATGGCTAATGGGGCGGAGAGGAGGTGACCTGGAGGAGTCTGCTAGCAGCCCTGCTGCTCCTGAGCTGCGCTCGCACTGGGCACGTTGGCCTCTGTCCTTCTTTTACACGTGATAGAGAGCAAAGAATACATCATGAAAACAAGGGTGATGGCGCTGTTGATCTACTGAGAAGCCGCCAGATGACCAAGACAGGGCAGTAAGCTGCTGTCCCCACGCTGCCACTTCCCGGGCAGAGCTTCATCGGCGCTGCCAGCAAAGTCGTAGTGTTGGAACTAGGTTGTGTTTTAGATGCTGCCTGACCAAAGGGGTCTCAGCTCACTGCCTGAAAATAATCCTGCCCTTGCTGGGGTTAAATGGCAGCTAAAGAAGATAGTCCTCATAATAATGTGGGGCCAAATGTCTGGGTGACAGTACACACCATGGTGACAGGCAGTCTGGGATTTAGCCTCTCTAACTGCATGAGCCGATTCCTAATAAAATGGACGTGTATGTGTACATGACGTATATGGTGCCATAGAACATACAGAGGAACCCAAAGCTTTCCACAAGTGCCAGCCAGTAAAGACGTACCACAGTGAGATGGTTTCTGAACAAGTAGGAAAGCCAGACTAGGACTTAGCTGTGAAGGCTGTGAAGCAACACCGAACCCCAATCAGAACCTAGTGTGGGCAATCGACACACAGGAGAGATTGTTCCAAAGCTATCAGTGTTTTCCCACGTCAGTCAAAGGTGGCCACCAGTTTTCAGGAAAAGAAAACCCAAGGATTTATAGTAGAACTTGCATGCAGCACAATAGGACACAATACAACACAAGTTGGGCCAGCCAAATAGCTCAGTGGATTAAAGCACCTGCAAGCAGGCACAGGGGCCAGGGATTCGATCCCCAGTCCTGTCAAGCTGGCCTCACCTCTGGGGTGCACTGAGATAGCAATTGAGACTGGGTATGGTGGCGTGTGCCTGTAATCCCAGCTCTTGGGAAGTTGTAAACAGGTGGATCACTACGAGTTCGATATAGTAGTGAGACCCTGAACACCCTGTAGACCCTTCCCTCAAAACACACACAAAAAAATTGTTGGGGAGATAGCTCAGTAGAATAAGTGCTTGCCTGGCAAGTGGAAGATCCTGAGTTCAATCCCTAGTACCTCAGTAAACAAACAAAAAATAAAAATACAGAAAAAAAATACAACACAAATCATTGTAGTTAATTATAAATAGTACGAATAGTATGTAGCAGCACAAATATAACTAAAAAAATTATATGTAGCTTTCATTACCAAACACAGCTTTAGCTTTTTCTGATTGGTTATTTCTACAAAACCTGAACTAATGTTATATACTGATCTCTGAAAAGTGCAAGCAAACCTGGCTACTGAAATGCAGGCCACGAATATGGTGGGCAAAGCCAAAGCTGTGGCTGTGCCTCACTCCCTCCTCCTGAAACCCAGCCTTCAGGCCTTGACTCCCGACAGAAAGCTCTGTGCAGGGGTCTGTCTGTGACTCTTGGTCCCCAAATACTGAGCAAAGCACTCTCAGTTGTTGCACATCTCATCAGATAAAGGAAAGATCCAGCTAGAACTTGCACTGCGAACAGAGAGGTTTCCACCTTCAGGAGAAATCTGGCAGCGGAAAGGACCACCCCACCCTTGGCCTACGCTCTTTCCATAAGCAGCTGACATCCTGCAGGGCCCCCACACCTCCATGCAGTTCCAGCCTCTGTTCACCGCCCCCACAAACCACATTAATAAACGCTGCAACATGCACAACCAACAGCTTACTTGAGGTGTTGCTAAGTGCGAATTTCTTATTTCCTCTTTTGTAGTTAGTCAGGGCCAGGCCAGTAGGTAATTGTCCTTAAACGTCCCCGGTCTTCTCCACTCACATTTATTGTCTGATACTATAGCAGTAAAGGTTGGGTCAGAGAGCCTCAACCACTGCAGGAAGGTACCTGGGTGGCTAAAGATGACAGCAGCCCTTGGAAACTAAGGTGGCGTTGCAGTGAGTCTACAAATGGAATAGAAATCCCACTGCATTTCAGGAAATGGAATTAAATCCATCACCAAAGCAGGTCTGTGCTGGTGACTCTCAGCTCACAGGGAAGGCAGAGATTTCTCACACATGCTGAGGTTTCTGTTCCCCAGATCTGTGCTTCTGAGAGCATAAAGGAACTTATATGCAATGACACCAAGCCGCGCACACACCTACGTATCCATACTTACATCTTTGTGAGGTGTAGTCAAAATATATGGTGAATGTTGAAATAAAAATTTTATTACAGTAAAAGACACATTGCCATTCAATGCCTCAAAATACTCCCAGCCCCTGCTTCTAACACCCTCACCCCATTACACTGATTCTGAAAGTCTTCTTTCGTGTTTTTAGGAGCAATGACCGAATCTGATGAACATGCTGCTGAGGGCTGGCCAATGGCAAGGGCGAGGCACAGCTCATCACTGTGCACCTGCCCCTGTCCCATGCACTGGATCCGTCTAGCGCACCCAGTGACTTCCGGCTCCTCCCCCAAGTCAGAATGACCGTGAAAGGTAAATGTCTGGAGTGGATTCAGGGCACTGAGGCAGCCACAACAGCATCATTAGAGACACCCAGAAAGCGGGCTTTCAGACAGCCTCAGAAAGTGCTCAGGGCAGTGGACAAGTGCGTTCAAGGAGGGGGAGGGCTTTGGGTGGCTCTGATGGCACTCTAGCTTTTGCTGGAATAATTCTTTTAAAAAATGTAATCACTCATCTTATTTTTTATTATATCTCATTACATCTAAACACCTAAAAACCAACCTAGGTGTATCAGTCAGGGTTTTACTAGAGGAAGAGATACAGCACGAGATGTACAAATGTATAAGAAGCTACAAGAGTGGCTTACAATGGTCAGTACAGAGCCAGATGAGGAAGTGTGCAGGGGGAATCTGCACACTCAAGACTGAAGGATTCATCCCTGGCCTGGAGCTCACTGCCTTGTTCCGGGCAAGTCCATATCAAGAGTCCGATGAGTCTGCAATGGAAGGCTGAAGGATCCAAGGCAGAAGCCAAAGAGTCTGCACTAGAAACTGGGGGACGATGTCCAAGCTGCCCATGAAGACCAGAGCTCCATCCTTCCTCAGTTCCCTTTTTAATCCTTTAAGTGCTGAGTCACTCTGGGTGTGGCATTGCTGAGCCCATTTAGTTAAGCTTTTAACTTCTTAAGTTGACACACTGCACCAACCATAACATTGGCTGGATAGGATTGCTTCATAAGAAGGAAGGGAAGGTTTGTCTGATTGCCTGAGGTCACTAATACCACCAGGTAGTGGTGGTCCCAGACTCTGAACCTAGGTATGAAGGTAAGCCATTCTGTTTCTCACAATATCCTTTGACATGTTTAGGCAGCTGAACAAGCATAAGGGATGCTGGTGATTACCGGTGGGCAGCTGGCTCCCGCTGCAAGACCATCTCATCAGTTTCTCAGGCAACACAGCTGGGATCACAGACTAAGACATTTGTGTGGTGGCGATCGATTCCAGCCCCCTTTCCCAGTGTCACCCGGCCCTGTCTTGTGTTCTTTCCACAGTGACCCAGTCTCATAAAGCTGCTGACTCTATTCAAAACATCTGTCATTGTCAAGGGCTTTATTCCTGTTTGGTGATTCTCAGAACAGGTTCCTCAGGCGCCTCTTCTGTTGATTTTTGCTACTTTCCAAGTGAGGTCTCCAAGAAACCAGAGGGAATTCCCAGCATCTCTCTCCTCCAGGTTTCTGCTTCTGGCAACTGTTCCTAATTGGGACGTGCCCTCTAGACTCAGCGCCCGCTGGCCATTCTCCTCCTAGAAACAGGGCGAGATTCATCACTTTTTTCATAATAGATGCTGCACATCTAGCTGAATGGTGCTTAGGACGTGCTCCTGCTGTGACAGCATATAGGAAGGCATTATTTCATCAGCTCAGAGACTGTAATCCTCTCTGAGGCAGTACATATGGTGGCCTTCTGGCCTCCCCTTTAGCTTTCCTTTGGCCAATATTTAGCACACAGACTAATTAGCTCCATAAATGTCATTGCAGAGCATTCCCTTTGATCTGGTCTGTCACTCGAGATCAGTGCAAATTGTCATGTGGTGGCTTTCTGCCATGTTTATTCTGGGGGCCACACAGGGCCCATTCAGCAGGACTCTGCATTCTCCACCACAGCTTTACCTCAGGGGCTGGCAGCAGGGGACTGGAGGGACTGGGAGCTGCCACCTGAAGCTCAGTGGCGAGTGAGTCTGAGATGGTAACATCTGGGTTGCCCCAGGGCATGCCAGAGAAAGTCTTTGAGCCCCTCCCTTCAGCCACCTTCACTGCTCATGGCCAGGGGCCATGCCCTGTGCTCATGCAGCTGCTTGCCGTGGGTCTTCATCACTGGTGTCCACAGGATGTTTTGCTGCCTCTAGATGCTGTGCGGTATTTTGTCACTGTGTGTAGCATAGGGTGCTCACAGGGGCCTGCACGGTACAGACTGCTACATACCGGGGCTATGCGGTGTGGTGCAATTGTGTGTGTGTGTGTGTGTGTGTGTTGTAGCCTATCACTCCTCAGGTCAGAATGATTCAAACAACAGGAGATTACATCACACACAAGAGAAAACAATGCACCTGAGAGATAGGACAAGTATGGGATGCATGAGGCCCAAAGCACCACAACAAGGCGGGTGCTTCACAGAAAACTCTTTCACAAATAGGAGGAGCGCACTCTGAAATAATGATACAAAGAACAGAAGGATAAATAAGCAAGGAGCAGTTTTTGCTGTCATTATCAAGTATCTGGCCGAGCACATAATTGCATTGCTGTACTTGTTCTGGTTTTTGGTTTTCAAGTTGCTGTGTGGTTCGGGCTGGCAGTGATCCCCCTGCTTCAGCCTCTCAAGTGCTGGGCTTGTCGCTGTGTGCTACCGCGCCTGGCTGTCCTGTTCTTCTGTATGACTGAGAGTGCGGTAGGTTTGTTTGCAGCAGCCTGGCCATCAACACTTGAGGAAGGTCCTGTGCTGTGTGGCCATGAGGGCTGCGATGTTATTAGGTAACAGGAGCTGCTCCATTCTATTCTAATCTTGTAGGATGACTGTTGTGTATGTAATCCATATGTGGTATCAGATTCTGTCTGTCTGTCTGTCTCTGTGTATTTAGAGAATCAATTTTCACTTCTAGTCTTGGATCAGTTAAAACCATTACATACATCTCTTGTCTTGATTCAAGACCTTTATAAAACCTTAAATCTGATTGGCTCAGAGGAGAAGCCTGTGGCCTTCTCTTCTCCTATCCTGTAGACACCGCTACAACTAACATCCACATATGCCCTGCAGCAGGGGTGAGGCCCCCTCACTTTGCAGCCAGCATGTCTTCAGCATACTTCAAACCCACCGAAGCTGGAGAGGCCCCAGCAGATATCTGCCTGAAATTAAGATGATGTTCCTTTTTATTTATTTATTTATTTATTTATTTATTTATTTATTTATTTATTTTTGCAGAACCGGGGATTGAACTCAGGCCCTTGCACTTGCCAGGGAAGCACTTATTCCACTGAGCCATCTCCTCAGCCCCGATGTTCCTTTTTAGGCAATAACATTATAAGTTCAATGATATACTACTTTGAGGCTTCCTGGGTCCAAATATCTTTCTCAGCATTCTTAGATGAAACTCACATAGGCCCATAGATGGAGTCAAGAGGATGTTTACTGTTTCCATAGTCTTGTCTTTCCAGTTAGGTAATTATCTTCAATAGGAAAGACAAAAGTGAAGTCATTACTAAATTCATCTACTTCCTTAACGTCAGCTCCTATGGCAACTCAACCCCTTGCAGTGAGCAGTACAGTCCCTTGCGCGTCCTTGGGTTGGGTGTCAGTTTGTTCCTATAGAAACATCGCCCTTCCCACCTGCTCTGAGCCCTGAGCTGCTCTCTCTCCTGAGTGTGTTAGACTGAGGGGGCTCCCTGGTCCCTGGATTCTAGTTGGGTTTGGCCAGTGAAATGCAGCACCCGATGTGACACACAGGGATGGTGGTGGTCAGCTCACTTTCCGCCTGCTTCTGTGGGGCCCCTGAGAGCTACTGTCTTCCTCTTTCTCTGCTCCTTCCCCCAAAATTACCTTCAGCACCTTCCAGCTTGTGCACCCCATTATTCCCATGTACCCCAGCTACACCTTCTGCAGTGTCTTTGTAATAAAAATGTCTTACACGCACTACATATGTCCTCCGGGATGTCACATCAGTCCTCCTGGCACTCCAAATCAAACTGTTCATTGTGGTAGTGGCTGACTTCATAGTATTTCTTTCAGCCTTGTACACTGATGTTAATTTCTCCTTATTGTCCTTGCTGTGTTATATGCATTTTTTAAAAATCCAGCTCCTCAGAGAGCTCCCTATGCAGTTTTCTAATTTACTTATGATAACCTTGTCTTTCTTTTCTCACTGGAAACATCTGGAAACTTCAAACCACCTTAGAAACTCATTTGTAAGGGGCCTGGAAGGTCACCTCGCTACTCATCTCATTCTCCGCTCTCTGCTTTTGGCAAGGTCTCAAATGATTTGTGAAGTCTGACTCTTTCTAGGAACAAAACCACGTGACACCTCCTGAATGCTGGCACGTGGTAGAACGGTGAGGCTGTGACCTCACACACCATGGAAGATGCTCCCAGCAGCTTGGAAGCTCCTCAGTGGAGCAGCCATGGCTGTGAATGGTCCGGAGACACAGGGAGAACTGTTCTGGAAGAACTGGTCCAACTGGAGGCATGCAGGGGAAGTTAGGTAGTGTATGTGTCAACTCCTGCCCGGAGAGACACACAATGGCTTGCTTTTACACCAGAGATTTGTATTCATAACAACATATTAAAGAATTCAATTTTAGATAAAGATGAGACTGAAGTTATTGCTTGTCACATTTTCCTAGCTTAACAGCAGTTGATAAAATGAAGAATCAGAGTGCTGAAACAGCGATTGCAGCCCACGTGCTCGGCAGCAACACCACACAAGGGCGGGCGTAACTTAGTGCCAGACACCTGCAAAGCCAGTGGTCAAGGAGTTCTGCAGAGTGAGAGCAGGGACAGGCTCAGCTCAGACTTGTCCCCTGGGCCCCTCCTGGCCCCTCAAAGGAACTGGCAGGAGACTTCCCCTTAGAACTGGAGAAGAGCAAACTTTGCCTCCTGTCATACAGGGAGAGATGGAGAAGAGCGCCACAGAGAAACAAGGCTGAGAAGGTGTACAAAGGGGGTAGGGCAGACCGTAGATGATGGGAGCAAATTTACAGCACAGTCCCACTTTCAGCAGAGTGAGTTTGGTTTTTCTCTGTCTGTCTCTGTCTCTGTCTCTCTCTCTTTCTCTGTCTCTGTGTGTGTATCTCTCTCTCTCTCTCTCTCTCTCTCTCTCTCTCTCTCTCATGCATGGAAAATGCTCAAGTAAAGAAATGCTAAGCAGTCAAGAGGCTCATGGTGAGGAAGCAGAGTCAGCCCTGGGTTCAAGTGGTCTTCTTTTTCCCTATTCAAGTGTGAGGACTGCCATAGTAGAAAGTTCTATTCTTTCTGTATACAGCTTGTAGCTCTAGGCTCAGGCAGTGCCTGTGGGCACCTGAATAAAGTGGGCCAGCGATGAGCATGGTGCCATGGATGGGTGAGGACACGCTGCGAGTTGGGAGGCAGGCTGGAGTCTCCTGCCTGCTAGCATGGAGGCACCTGATGCTATACCAATACGAACCATTAACTAATTTAACGGGATTTTTGTAACTTTTTCGAGGGACCTGAAAACAAATCAAGAGAGCAGCATATGGGATAGTAAAGCAACAGTCATATGAGAGAATTCCTCTGAGTAATGTATAACTAAAATTGATCAGAATATACATACATATATGTATATATATATATATATATATATATATATATGAATACAAGTTTTAAAAATTTGAAGCATGATCTTTTAGTCTTTCAATCTTATCACATATGTAAGCATATATTTATGTATATGTATGTGTGTATATATACATAAATATATATACATGCATTTTAAAAATTTAATAGAACTTTATTGAAACACAAATTAGAAGAGGGCATCTATGCATCAGAACAACGATCGGTGGGAAGGAGAGTGCGGTTGTGATGGTTCGGTTCACCATAAGCTCAAATACTAAATATTGTAATCTGGTCAACACAAATATCAACAAGTGGCCGAGGAGATAGCTCAGTGACACAAGGACCTGTCTGGCAAGTGCAAGGTCCTGCGTCTGATTCCTGGTACCACAACAAAACAAAACAAAACAAAACAAAACAAAACAAAAAGACAATATCAACAAGTGTGTTTTCAGCGCTGACATGCATACATATTTTTAGAAGACTGGGTTTTGAAATGATGATCACCTAATGCCCAACACTGTTTATAATAATTTTACTTTCTCCTTTCTTCATATTTTTGTTTCAACTCTCAGATTCTTTAAAATGAGGACTCATAATCTGAAAGGATATCATATTTTTTCTTTAATTTTTAAAGGAACATACACTGAATCAGATCCTGATATATCACAACTATAGACTGAAAATGTCCAGTTATTTTATTTTGCTCTTTGAAAAAGCAATGATTATGTGAGAACAAACTGTGGCTTAGGTGTTGGTACTCACAAACCTCTTTCTCCCCACGCCCTTGTGTCCCTGAAGCCTATTGCCACCGAGACTCAAGCCCAAAGTCCATGGACTCTGGTCATGTGACCCTGAGCCAGTGAAGAAGGCTTTGTTCTTGGGAGATCTAGTGATTGCTGTCAAGGCTCTTGCATAATGGACAACCTCATTCTGAAATGCAGCCCACTGGTCAGTAGATTCCTCAGCTCATTTCTTTTCCTTTTGGTTTCTCATATTATGGACAAAGTAGCCTAAAGAATCTGTCTGCCAGAAAGGGCTGACTGCACCTGTTTGTCTACATTCATTCCTTTTTCTTTTTTAAATGTATTTGGTTGTTACAGGGTATACAGCTTGGGCTCATAGTAATCCTCCTGTTTTCAGCCTCTGCTGCACTGGATGACAGGTGTGTGCCTCTATGCCTGGACTCTGTCACTGGCTCAGCCCACCCTGGGGTGGTTAGGATCAAACCACCATCCCTGTGCTTGCCTACGTAGGTGCTTTAGTCTGCTGAGCTATCTCCCTGCCCCCCTGTCTATGTTCTTTGAAGTGCAACTGAATGATCAAGTTTTGGTCTCTGTCTTCTAAAATTGACTTGTATTTTCAAAATCATCACATTGTTATGTTCCAAGAGAGAACATGTTTTTCATGTGTCCTGCTGTTTTCAACAGGAGACATAGCAAGGGTCCTAAGGGAAAAGCAGGAGCTCCAAGCCAGCTTCTTTCTAGGTACTGCTGGCGTCCACTCTGTAGTCCTTAAGTGAAGTTTCCCTTCTCTTCATGCTCTGGAAAAAAAGAGCATAGGACTAGTTCCCTGGCTTTGTTCCCAGGAAGCTTCACTAACTGGTGATACCTTGTTCCCATACTCTGAGGAGCTCAGATAGAAGACGCACTAGGAAACAGCTGCCTCAGATGAGCAGCCGGGGCAGAGGGCAGCTGAGCTGTGTGACTGCCAACACCCTTTATTCCCTGAAATAAAGGGAATCTCACTTTCCATCTGAGATTACCTCACCAGGGGCTCAGTCCTAGCTGCCCACCACTCCGAGGAGAGCCACTCACATGTGCTGTGGGTGCTTGGAGAGCTCAGGAGGGAAAAGCCAGGAACAACACCCTACTTATCTTGGCAGGCGAACCAGAGATGGGATGACGTCAGATTCTTTCCTGAGCACGCTGCAGCGGGTGCAGTACAATCTTCAGAAGTCCGCCGCTTCGTCATGGGCTGGGCCAGTGAGAGTGTCGTGCCTCTACTTGCTCTAACTGTGATGACTGGTGCTTTGCCTCGCTGCCAAATGGACTTGCAATGCTATTAGTTTTGGCTTCTGAGCCTGGGCCTATTGACTGCTGATTCAGGAAATCTCACTTTCCCCCTGGTGTAACTGGCAAGCAGAGTGGAGAGGCTGCATCTTTGGAAGGTGCAGGAGACACAGACCTGAGACGCAGACTTAGGATGAATGTTGCTGGCAGGAGGGTGGAAGGCTTTGCTCACCTCTTCTGTAAAGTACAGCCTCTGTCTGGGTGGTTTGTGTGGTGTGTGCAGCTAGGTGGGACCACCTCTCCCAGATCCCCTTACCCAAAGTTTCCAGGTAGGATGAACAGCAAGAAACATCTGTGTCTAAGATGCAGAAGGAGGAACAGAGGCACCACTACTTTATTGCTGACATTGGCATCACTGGCTGGCTACTTGTGCTGAGTGTGGAGGGGCCAGAATGGCAGCTGCTCCTCTTGCCCTGAATTTTCCTTGTTTCTCAGGCTCCCAGCTGGGGTGTGCCTACCCTGTGATGATCAGAGCCCAACTGGGAGGGCTGCTGCCTGTGCCATCAAGGGAGGCAATGAGGACATGAATTCCTGTCAGTCTTCCGGGGTTCCAGCTTGGCGGTGGTGTCCTGGTTTGGCATTGCCTTCCCTACTGCTCATGCAGCTCTCTCTGCAGACTAGCTCCCCTGTGGACTCCAAACCACAACACTACAGCTGGATGCAGACACATCAGCCTTACTGGGATGGCTTAATGAGCAACCGCACTGCATAAGTTCAATTCCTATAATAAAATATTATCTACCTGAAAGCCAGGTGGAGGCACATGGAGCATGAGAACGAAGTGTTTACTCAATCCAAATGAGGGATAGCCACCTGGGAGTCAGACACTCTTGTTGCCCCAAATAAACACATCAAAGGACACTAAGGGCTCTAAGGGCTCGGATTTTACAGATTAAAAATAGTAAGGGCGGGATTACAGGAAACAGGTTATTGTAGTGGCACTGATGTTTCAGTTACTTTTCACTCATTGCTGGACAAATACCTGACGCTCCAAATGAAGGAAGGAGAGGCTTACTTAGCTCACAGTTAGTGGAGGTTTCAGTCCATGCTCTGCTGACTCCAAGGCCAATGGCAGCAGTTCATGGTGGCAGAAAACAAGGAAGAGCAGAGAAGGAGCAGCAGCTGCAGTGTCTACCAAGCCTCTCTCTCTCTCTCTCTCTCTCTCTCTCTCTCTCTCTCTCTCTCTCCCTTCTTCACTGACTGTGAAAACCAGAGCTCCTCTGAGAAGTGGCGGGAGCTGCTGTGAAGATCCAAGCTCTTCCAAAGTGGCGTGGCTGCATCGATCGGGCTCCTCCAAAGATGAGGCACGGGAAGCCTTCCCCAACCCCTTTAAACTCTTTTTGGATGAGTCACTCTAGAGCCAGCCCTCAGGGCCCCCCACAGCCCTGGGAGTGGAATCACCAAGCGGATCCAGCCAAGCTTCCAACATCTCAAGTTGATGCAATGCATCAACCACCACAACTGGTCAATAAATATAGCACAAATCATCAGTTGGCCGTCACTCAAGTCATGCATTCCAGGTAATAATTCTGATCAACAGGAATGTGGTATTTTATTTTATTACTGCATTGGTGTCAGTAGATCCACAGGGAGCTGGCAAGGGTAGGTTCCTTAGTGACAAGAAGCTAAATCAATCAGATCTGAGACTTTATAATCCAGGAGGGTATGCCTGCTGTCCTGGAACTCATGTCTGTCGGTCCTGCTAGGAGTTTGTAGATTTTCTTTTATTTACACAAACATACGTGTACTATATATACTTTTCTGATCAAACTGTCACTGATAAAGTGCCCTTTTAGAAAGTTGCACTGATCATGTTAACACCCTTAAAGCCTTCAGCGATTTTTTGTTGTTGCCAAGACCCAAGTCCTTGGTGCCCTCCATCCTCCCAGCTCACTTGCCTGTGTCTTCTGTCCCTGTCCTACTAGCTCAGATCTCTTCCCTAAACAGGATTTTGCACATGCAGTTCCCTGAACCTGAATGCAACCACACATTCAATAGTTCATTTCTTGGGGTGATTTTTTTTATCTAATGTTTCTTTGCTCCACTAGGTCTGAGCTCTGGGAGTGCAGAGATGGCTGACTATTCTTGTTTTCTGATACATTTTTAGCATCCCTGGCACTTTTCTTGGCAGAAAATAGCTTTTTCTTCCTGGCACAGGGAATACCAGTTGAATGAGTGAATAAATAGAAGGTGCTACATCTGCACAGGGATATGCAGGGGGAGGAGCAAAAAAGGACCTAATGGGTGAGATGTAAAGGAACTGGAAACTGCCCATGCTGTCCCTGAAGGCCTGGGGGTCCATCAGACGCGGTGGGTAAAGGACCCCACAGCTTCCCATCTAGCCATGCTTGGTGTTCCATTGGAGATGAGGAATTACACTTCATATAGAATGGACACTTGCTAAGACTTGGCTGACTCCCATTATCCTCTGCCAGTGTTTGCCAAGAACTTTTCAGTCGTGATCACCACTATTTTTGACTGTCGGAGCAATCACAACATACCAGTAGTGTTTAACCTTTTTTTTTGAGTTTAAGTTTCTTTGAAGTATAATTTAGAAATGCAACATTCCCTTCAGAATACATTAGTGGGCTTCTATGGAAGAGAAAAAACAATTAAAATGTTCATAAATTTTCACCTTTCTTTCCAGTGATAATTTATAGGAGCAGAGTGCTCTGTACTGACGGGCACTGAAACATCCATGTGCTTGCGTGTGCCAAGGCAGGGCTGAATTTTGCTGTCCCTGATTCCAGCCTAGGATGCCTGCCATCTTTCCAAGCCCTTGACACAGCCCTAGAGCATGAAGTTTGATTAGAAAGTTCTAGAAGGTTAGTGCTCACCTGTGGCCCCAAAGGGGTGTAGCAAGTGATCCCTGATAGTCAGGTGGTTGCATCTTAGCTGTGGAGCTGAAGCCTGACTTGAGCCCCCGCTCAAACCACTGTATGATCAGGACATTACTGCCCTGCCCCACCACTGTATGAGCAGGACATCAACGCCCCCGCCTACCACCGTAGGAGCGGGACATCACAGAAGCCACGTATCTCACATAACCAGGGAACAGCATGGAGGGGGCAGGGGCCCACTAACCTATTTGAAGGCGCACACATGCATTGATTTTGTTTGTTTGTGTCAGTACTGTTGGGGATCAAATTCAGGCCCTTGTGCTTCCTAGGCAGGCAGGCACTCATGCCGCTGAGCTATCTTCTCAGCCCATCAAAGGCACACACAGGACCCAGCTTCCTGGAGCCACAGCCCAGTGGCCAAGTCTTCAACCCTTGGCCTTTGGGGGACATATAAGATCCAAATGATGGCAACCGTCCATTAGCCTCGAGACCCCAGAGAGCTTGCCTAGCCAGCCATGTTTCTATTCCCTTCCCCATGCATTGAATCCCAGCACCTTTTCAACCCTGGTGTACAGTACTGTGATTCTAAGCAAAATCATGGCAAGCGGTTTTTATCAGATGAATGTGACTTCTGAGAAGAGTGACATAACAGCTAATTCACACAACTGCTTATTCTCCCTTTCCTTAAATATTTTAACACCTGCACATACTTCCTTTCACCATTTCCCACCTAAGAATTCATTTAATGTTCTTTTTTTTTCTGATACTAGGGATCAAATTCTAGACCTTGCACTTGCCAGGTAGGCTCTTATGCCCTGAGCTATCTCCCTGGCTAAGAATTTTATATCTGAGAACAATATCATTTTTATGTGTGAGAAAATAGCTTATAATGCTCATTTCAATGAAAATTAAGATTTACAATTAAAACTCTTCAGAAGAGAGCCTGAGATATCCTCCTAGTAAGTATTTTCCCAGCATCTCTGCCTAGGAATTGCGGACACTTGTGTAGCTAGTGCAAAAGGCTTCAATTTCCAGTAAGACCCAGTGCTCTTTATACTCTTTTACCTGATATTCATTGACTTTAAGATTTATTTAAGTGTTATTTTCCTTCAGTTTCGCTGTATACTTTGCTATGATACTATTTGCTGTAGAGTCTTTACACAAATCTGTTTATTTGTTGTGTATTTGCCTTGGACCCTAACTTTAAATTCCAGTTTGACTTTATTTGTTGATTTGAAAATATGCAGTTGAATCAGTATAACTTATAAAAATCAATTCAATGGAATTAATTCAATTCATTAATTAGCATGCCCGCAAGATTTTTATTCACATGGGAGGAGACATTAATTGACAGTATTAATTTTTACAAAACCTTTGAACTCTGAACATAGGTTCTCCAATAGTTTTACTGTGGTTTCACTTTATGTCTCAATGACAAATGAAAACAAAAACAAAACAGCCAACCATAATTACTGCTTGTTTTCATGGATAAAGAATCATTCTGCCCAGGATGTTGGCTATTCCAGGCTATCAGTTTCTTGGGCTGTGTGTCAGGCCCTTAAGTGGACGATGGATGCCAGGAGCTGTAGCTCACCCTCAGGTGCCACAGTGGCCTTTCTACAGCTTCCACAGTGTCACAGAGAATATTTTGGTGCATTCTTTTGTGTGACTTTGTCTCCTCCTACTCCAGTCAGCTATGGGAGTTCTGCTCTTACCCAGGTAAGCAGCTGAGCGGCTGCACTACTGTCTTCAGGGAGTAGCCAGCAGCCCTTAGTGAGTGAGGGTCCAAAGCCTGCATTCTCATAAGCCCTCCAGCAAAGCAGCCTAGTGAGGGACACAGGCAAAGGCAAGGAAGCCAAGGAGGAGGCACCCAGAGGTCCTCAAGGGACCCTGCCACACAATTGACAGAATGGAGTGGAGTAAAGATTTGGGCATCCAGGACAGCGATGACTTTTGACCCTCCTCTTCTCAAGAAAAATACAAGAAGCCACAAGAACCACCATCTTTCCAGCTCAGCCCCACAATCTGCATTCCCAGTATGATGTGAAGGAAGAAGTAAGGACTGGAGCTTCCTTTAGAATTTCTCACAGGTGAGAAAGGCATATGGAGTGTTTGACATGGCTAGATGTCTAGCCTCCGCAATATTGAGGAAATAAACTTTTGTTGTTTAAACCACTGAGGTCATGGCACTTTGTCACAGCAGCCCTAAGAAAAAAATGTATCCGTTTTGGCCAGTGGTACTCCCTGCTGACTTCCAGTGACCAGGATTTGTTCATGTGGAGGAGAGGTGGTGAAAGGGAATACTGCATAAACTATAGAAGTCCGTACAAAAATGCACACATGATTGCATTAGCTGCTGCGCAGGCAATGCCTTGAGGGTACGTACGATTCGGTAACTGGATCTTACTGTGACCCTCACCCAACCAAGACAGCGCACCCTTCCACGTGCAGGCCTCCTGGCACCCCTCACAGCTGGCTCTGCCTACTCATCCAAGCCCCAAGAAACCACAGATCTACTTCCTGTCCTCGTAGCTTTCTCTTCTCTAGAATGGTAGAGAAATGGAATGCTTGCTACATTTTTGAGATGATTTTTAAGAAGAAAATCAGCACTCCATTTTCCTTATGCTATGCTATTAAACTGTTTACACATAAGGACGTAAAACTAAAATGCAAAATGGGATGGTGTGGTAAAGAGAACATGGCACAGGCTTAGACCTGTGCTCAAGCCCTGGTTCTGTCACTTGTCACAGTGGATACAGAAAGAGGTACTCTGCTCTGAAGGAGCATGGCAGGAAGCTTGGTCAGCCCACTGTGAGCTCTGTTCAGTGGTGCAGCTGTTCTCCTCACAGTTCTACATGAGAGCTGAGCCGAGCAGAGAAAGTCAACTCCTGCAGAGAGGAGGCAGTGCCCTGGCGATGACTGGCCACAGTGACATGGCTCCCAGAGGGCCAGGTTATACTGGGAGGGAAACAGAATTGCCCTTGGGCTTAGGCTATAAACCAGGCCAAAGGTGAAGCTGCAGTTAAGTTCTTCTCTTGTCTTGCATTCCTTACATACAGCCCTCAGGGAGGGGCTGCGAGTGGCAGTTGGAGCTGGGGTTGGAGGACCACTCCATCTGGTTGGGAGTGCGTCAGTATCTGAGTCCCTGGGCTTGCATTTATACTCCAGAGGTGAACCCAGCAGGACTCATTCCCACAAAGGAACTCCAGGTCTCCTCATTACCATGGGGAGAAGGTGACTAGGGCCACAGAAGCTCTGATTTGGTAAGCACTCACTGCCAGGCTCAACACCAAGCATCCGCTCCATGCTGTGGGGCTGCCATCCTCCCTGTACAGCAGAGGAGGCCAGTGGACACCGACACGCACTGAGTGACAGGAAGCCTATCAGCGAGACCCAGACCGGCTCCTCTGCCCCCAGCATGGCCGTGGCCCATGGCTCCCAGAGGCTGCTTCCCAATTGCCCTGAGAAAATCCCCTAGAAGTTTCCTATAGCACAAATCACATCAGCTGTGACTGCAAATATGTCCAGGTAGAAGGAAACGACTCAATTCACACAGGCGGGATCCCTCAGGGCCCTGGTGCCAGGCTTCTCGCTTTAATCAGCATCCTATACAAGCTGGGATGCTGAGTACAAAAACCTCATGGACAACTGTCTTGTGAGGGGGACTCTTATCTGAGACTCAGAAATTCCCAAGGTTGCCCAGCCCTGCTGTACCAACATGCTCTTCCTGAGCATTCAAGGGGCACTTCCTGGTGGCAGAAAGATTGGTTTGCAATAGAAGTTTTCCTCTGCTCATTCACTGCTAAACACAGTCAGATTCTGACTGTGTTTACAAACTGAAAACCCGTTCAGCAAGTGGCCACCTTTCACACTTGTCCCATAGGAATTCATTGTTCAGCATTATGTCAAAGATCTAAGCCAAGCATGGAGAGTGCTGGGAGTGTCCTGAATTGTGGCTTCAGAACCAGTCATGCAGCACTGATGTCCTAGTTCTGTCACCCATTGACCTGTGGCCTTGGGCAGGGCAAGTCGCCCCCCTCTATCCAAAGGATCCCCTACACAGTGATGCTTCTCAGCATGATTCGCCATTTTCTAAAAGAAAACATGTGCTGAGCACCAATTAAGAAAACTCCCAATGGTCAGCTTTTGCATTTCCGAATGTATATTTAAAGAACATACTCTGACTGCTTCATTTCCTTGGAGTATTTTCTAAGAAACAGTCAGGAGATTTGGCTCCTGACTCCAGCAGTCTCTGTGCACGTGATCTGATGCCAGCTTTGCAGAGAACAGACCTCGAAGCCTTGTCCTCCTTGGGTGGCATGAGAAAGGAAAGGCTGAAGCAGGCATCTCTGGACATGCTCGCTGTGCAACCTCTAAACACTGAAAATCTATGAAACAGCTCCACAGAGTGTGACTGGGGATGCATGCTACATTACACCCAAGCTTTAAACAGACTTTTGACAAAACCATGGAGATTTAAGTCACTTAGTCTACAGGAAAGAGCTTGTATAATAAACTACCTGGCAAGCGAAGTGTGTTCTCAAACAGACCAGGTTTGGGAAGGATAACATGTGGAAGTTAATGCTACATATTCTACTTAAAAGTATCTAAACCCTTTTGGTTTAAAGTTTATTGCTTATACTAGGCCCTCAGCTTCTTAGATTTTTCTCCCTGACACCGCTGGGGAACTGAAAGGCAAAGAGAGGATTACGAGGTCCTGTCTACTTAGGTCTTTGACACAGATTATTTCAAATACCGTCTGCTTATTAACAACAATAAATAAGTGAACTTTAATAAAATGGAAGCAGTTGCAAACAGCATGTCCTATACAGCCACCAGCTGATGGCACTAATTTTCTATCATTTTTACCTTTTTAAACACACTCTTTTGAGATGGGGTCTAATTAATCACTGAGGCTGACTGCAAACTCCAGATCTTCTGTGTCTGCTTCCTAAGACATCGGGCTTACAGGCATGCAGCGCTGTGCCCAGAGGCTAGTTTTTAGTTTGAAGACCAAAAGCGATAAGCAAAATAATTTCAATCGAAAGACATATTTACATATTTCTAAAATTTAGTAGCTGTTTCATGTATGAACTATATAAATTATTATTCTTTGAGTTTTCACTGTCTTAAACTTTAAACACCTGTATGAACTCCACATGGTTACCTAGGATGACTAAGCCTAAATCATTTATATTCTATTTCTTTACCTTTACATTACTGTGCTCAGTGTTGAGTTTTATCTATTGCCGAAAGCTCTAGAGGGGCTTGAGGTATGAGCTGCGAGGAATGTACACATAGTTATAACATATGCATAAGCAGCTGAAGAGTCCTGAAACAGTTTCATTATATATATATATATATATATATATATATATTTTTTTTTTT
>PVKA01038065.1:0-20522 GCA_004027165.1 Ctenomys sociabilis | reverse complement strand
CTTATGAGTATATGTTTAAGTGGCATCCACTTCAGTATAAATGCTTCAAACTTATCATTCTTAATAGCTGAGTAATACTCCATTATATAGAAATACCACATCTTTTTCAACCATTCCTCATGTGATGGACATCTTGGTTGTTTCCAAGATTTTGCTATCACACATTGCGCTGCTATAAACATAGGTACACATATATCTCAATGATACAATGTATCCAGATCCTTTGGGAAAATTCCCAGTAGGGGGATAGCCTGCTTGAATGGGATTTCTAGTCCTACTCTTTTGAGGAGTCTCCACACTGACCTCCACAGTGGTTGTACCAGTCTACATTCCCACCAGCAGTGGAGAGTGTTCCTTTTTCCCCACAACCTCTCCAACATTTGTTGTTGGTTGATTTCCTTATGATAGCCATTCTTTCTGGAGTGAGATGGTATCTCAGTGTTGTTTTTATTTGCATTTCATGAATGGCTTCAATCCTTAATCAGTATTTGCAACACAAGTTTTGGAAGACTGTTTCTTTGGCTAGCCTTCTTCTGCTTAGATTTTAGGTCCTAATATTTCTGTCCAAACCCAAGTGAGCAAAGCCCTTCATCACATTTACTATCACTTTTGGTACAATTATAAAACTACATTTAATCAAGATATGAGTCAAGTTTCTCACTTGGAATACCTAATTGATTTTCTCATAACTCATAGAACTGCTATTCAACGCTCACCACTAAAAACACCAAAAAACCAAAAAAAAAAAAAAACCCAAAACAAACAAACAAACAAAAAAACCCTTCAGTGCCTTCACTTAATTTTATAGTTTTTTCTTAGTTTTATTTTCCTTAATTGGATAATAATCACCTTGATCTCCTATATTTGTTGCAAGTATAAAATTAGAAGATTACAAGTGCTTGGCCAACATTAAGACTTCATATACTGCTACTCAAGCTGTAAGTTATACTCTTTTAAACTTTTTTGTTAAGCGAGGATATGACAATGAGGTATAGGATGAGTCTGAGATTAACCACCCAAGTCTTGATAGCTTAAGGAAATGTCTTTTTTATTCATGCATTAGACAGGCTTTTGAAAATGATATTGAAATAAAATTTTTGAGAAGCACTAACACATGAACGCAATGACCCATCTAGGGTGCACAGAGAACGCAATGATTCTGTGCTATCTGTAATCATGTTTGCTCCATTTCCCCAGAGACAAGGAGAGGCAGGCCTAAAATCCACTTCACTCAGAATGACAAAGTCCAATTAAAAGGTAAGAAAAGAGGACTATGGTACACTTTTAAGAAGTAAACATCTAATTTCCAGTGATTTACTCTGTGTTTCTAGTAATAAACCTATTTCCATAATTGCTTGATGTGGCTCTACTAGAAATGAAACATGTAGCCTGTTTAGCCATTGTATGTGGGAGAGACACAAAAACCTAAAGATGCAACTGCATCAAACTCTGGTGCAGTCAGTGTTTGCAGGGGGAACTATAGAGGACACACAATTAATAGGATTAATTATAATAGTCACCCCAAGAGATATACACAAAGAGAATACAGGGCATCTGTCCGCACAGTAAAGACTGAAAGAATCCATCTGAGGTTCTGGATCCCACCGCAATGTCCTGCGTGAGTCCGGCTGAAGACCTAGAGCCCATCACAATGCCCCCATGAGCCCAGCTGGAGGCCGAGGGCCCATGAAAATGTCTTATGCAGGCCTGCGTCATGGCTCTATGCTGGGAAGGTCCCAAGGTCAGCGGTGGATCTATGTTCGCAGGCTGAGGGCTCAGCGCTGGAGTCAGGAAATGATGCTTAAAGTAAGAACCAAAGCTCCCCACAGAAGTACCCCAGGGACCTCAGTGACAGCAGAACCCCGAGTCCCTCCAACAGTGAGAACGGGTGAGCCTACATTGGGAAGGCCAGTATGACAAGCTTCTCCAGAGATTGAACGACGCACCATCTTCCCCTTTGGAGCCAGGAAGTGATGCTCAAAGTAGGGACCACAGCACCCCCAAAGTGAACCATAGCCACTCTCAGAACAAGGCTCCGAGCTCCTTGGATGCTGAGAACAAGTGCATCCATATCAGGAAACCCAGCATAACACGCTTCTCCGGGAGCTCCCAGGAGGACCGACAGCTCACATCAGCTCCTCATCTTCTTCTCCAGTTCTTCGTATTTTGTCAGCAACAATCCTCCCATGCCCAGCACGATGCTGACTCTGTTCAGCTAGGTGTTACAAACTGACCACCAGTTGTCAATCCACCACAAACTCCAAGGGTCTGGGGACCACTGAAACTTTCCTCCACTGAAATGATCACTTTTTAAGGCTGGAAATAGCTACTTCCATCTAAAGGGTATAACCCATCAGTGACTGCGTGCCAGAGTGGCTCGCAGCGGTGGTTGGAGACCTGTGTCCTAGGGCGTCATCATCCCTTGGGATCATTCCTTGTCCTCTTTTGCTTTCTCATATGTAAAATAAGAAGACAGATAACGTCACTCTTTTCTCAATCCATTCCAGTCCTGATTGCCTCTCCAACTTCATCTTGGGACGAAGGACAGCCCTCCTGCCCCCAATCATGGCCTCTATGATAGGAAGCAGACCCCATCCCCATTACATTGTCCTATCACTCTCCCTACTCCCTCATCCAGTTATTGCTTAAATGGGGAAATATCAGTACCATCTCAGGCCACAGCCTGTAGGCACCAGTGGCAACAAAGTTTTGCTGGACAGCTCCGGGCAAGGGAGTTACCATGGCTGCATATTTTACCACCTTTAAGAATCGGTGAGGGGTAGAAGATTGGGAGGTAAGACAGTTTTTGTTGAAACCTAACTTTTCCTCTGCAGCATTATGTTTTGTGAAATTTGAGTAGTGAAATTGGGGTGGATATTTCTGGACTCCCGGGAAGAGGACGGGATCTCTATGATGGTATTTGCAGACTAAAAAATCATGCATATTTATGACCTTCTCACATGTACATATCCATGGAGGTGCAAAATCCCCCCACAACAAAGAACAACAACAATAAAAAGACAGAGGAGCAGAAACTTCAATCCATAGATGGAAAATATTTCATATTTTACATTATATTTTGTGTCCACATCAGCCTTGGCCAGAGGAGAGTGTTCAAAATAGATTGTAGGCGTTAGAATCAGGGAACCCGAATCCCAGCTTCAGCATTCCAGGAGTGACTGTTTCACTCCCAGGAGAGGAGAAGGGCTTCTAAACCTGAATTCTTTTTCTCATCTCAAAAACAGGACAGTATATAAAACCCAATTCATGGCATAGTGGTGAGAATCGCTTTACACAATGGATATTCTTTATGGAAATAGATTCTGAAGCTTTGCCAAAAAAGTCTACTGTCATGAAATTCATCTCAGACCTCTTGTAATAGGGGTCTTTTGGATGCCAAGTAATATAAATGTTGGCACCTTGACTACTTTTAAAGTGACTTTATTGAGATGTAATTCACAAACTGTATCATTCATCACTTGAGGTATGCAAGGAAACTGGGCTTCGCGTGGGTGTAGTCGCATGATTGTGTCACCATCATAAAATTTAATGTTAGAGAATTTTTGTCTTCCACGAAGTAAAACCCTGTGTCCACAAGCAGTTAATGGCTATTTCTACCTCACCCCACCACTTAACCCTAACAAACACTAACTTCGTTTGTGCTGTTTTATTCTGGGCATTTCATGCAAATGGATTGTGTGCTCTTTTTGTTACAGTTTTGGAAGTTACACTGAACTGAAGTTTTAAAAAGCACTTCTTTGTACACTGCAACTGTGTGGCAACATGTGCTTTAAAAACTTTTCTATTTTCTCAGGGAGAAGGAGAGGCAGATGCAAATTTCCAAGCAACAGAGTTGTAAGGAAAAAAGGTTGGTTAAAAGGTAAAAAGAAATTTAATAAACGTATAAATTCTCATGTTTTATTTGTGCTTTTGGTAACAAGCTTATTTTCCTAATTGCTCTCTGTAGATAACTAACTGTTGCAAAATACATCAGATTTTGTTAATCTCCAAGGTCTGTCAGGGGCAGATGCTACCACCCTACCTGGGCAACTGAGTGATGAGTCTGTGAACTGACCCCAGGGCCCCACTCGCCATCCTTGGCCTCTCCTGAGCTAATAACATTCAGCTGGCAAACTGAGTTAGAGAGAGAGAGAGAGAGAGAGAGAGAGAGAGAGAGAGAGAATCATTAACCCTTGCTGTCACAGTTCACTCAGACAAAGTGGAATAACATGAATTAGACCAGCTTCCACTGGCGCCCATCTCAGCTCATGTGGCTTCATGCTGCCCGCACCATGGACAGCTTCCTCGCCCATGTAAACATGGATCCCCTGTGAGACATCTTGCATGGTTCCCAGCCTGCTGGCCGAAGGAGCAGGCACGAGAGTGTGCCATCCTGAAGTTCATTTTAAGCTCTTTCCACCTATTTCTACTAAATCAGAGCCACTTTCCCTGCCCTCTAACCCCACCTCATGACCTGCTAAATGTAAAACCTCATTCCTCCCTGCACAGCTTACAGATTATTCTAGAACCCTGCTGAGCTACTCTTTCAGCTAGGAGAAAGCTGGGTGCTCCACTGGGATCTGGATCACTGCTCAGTCAGACCTGGGCTCACATTTATTTATTTATTTGTTTGTTTGTTTTGTCTTTTTTGAGACAGAGTCTCACTATGCAGGTCAGGCTGGCCTTAAGCTCACTTTGTAGCTCAGGCTGGGCTCACATTTATAAGCAAATTTGTCAAATTAGGGACAAATAGGTCTAAAATTATGTATGTGCATTCATAAATCTCTAAATACCCCCATATTATGTAATCTGTCTGTCTGTCTGTCTATCCATCATCATCATTTATATGACCCTATTTTCTACTTCTATAGAAGAAGCAATGTATTCTCCTATCTGCCCATAGTTTCAGTGGCCACCTGGCTTTGAAGTGAAGTCACTGGACGGTCCTTGTAGGGGGTCCACTGCCCTTGGCAGTTCCTCGCGTGCAGTATCCCTCAAAAGCACCTCACCAGCCGGGCGTGGTGGCGCATGCCTGTAATCCCAGCACTCGGGAGGCTGAGGTAGGAGGATTGTTGTGAGTTCGAGACCAGCCTGAGCTACAAAGTGAGCTTAAGGCCAGCCTGAACTGCATAGTGAGACCCTGTCTCAAAAAGACAAAAAAAAAAAAAAAAAGCACCTCACCTGGCTCCCACGTGCAGAGTCGCCACCAGGCACAGGAAGCGTGTTTCCTTATCAATTCCCTTGCTGGCTTTCCGCTCAGCACTCGGCCGCTGTATCCTGCCCTAGTCTTGGTCTTCCCCTTTATGCTTCTCAGGAAGCAAGCCTCACAGTCTCTCCTACTGCACCTAATACTTCAGGGTCAAGAGCCCGTCCCACTCATGGATATCTTACAGCCTTATCACATTCCTGGAGGGAGATGTCTGAAAAGTCTTCCCAAAGAACTGCAGCCTCTCTCTTAAGTCCTGAAGGTGGAGAAGATAGACGAGAGAGCTGGCCCCATAGGCCCTGTCACGTTTGTGCACTAGGCTAGACCAGCAGCTTGCCTGAGGACTTAGGAACCCTGGACTCTTGTTGCGCTGTTCTTAGATATCAAGACATCTGTAATACTGAGGACAAGGGGTCGCATAAATGTTCAGGCAATTTCTTTTCCTCAGAACGATTCATTTTAATATTAATAGTATTCTATTCTATTTTTTAAAATGAACATGAAATGCCAACATTTTTTCTTGAGGCAGGGCCTCACCATGTAGTCCAGGCTGGCATCAAACTCATAGTAATCCTCCTGTTTTAGCCTCCTGGGTGCCTGGCTTAACAGTATTATATTTAAATAATATTATTTTTCTCAGCATAGGCTTCTTTGTGCTTCACTGAACAAAAGACTCCTTTCCAGCCTAGTCTGTTACTAATCTTCTCAAAGGAATAGCTCTAGAGTTGAGTATATGGCGAGGGTTTCTGCTGAGAGCCCGCACTACCCAAATCTGCGTTCAGTGATGTCGGCCCGGGGCACAAAGTGGTGCGCGGGCCAAGAGGAAGCAGCCGCTTCTGCAGTCAGATCATCTGGATGCTGCGGCCCTAAGCACGCAGTTTGGGCCCCTTCAGTCCACACATAAATGGTGCCCTGCGTTCTTCTAACCTGCCTTTTAAGCCAGTCTTTGTGCTACCTCCACCTCTGTAATTCTTAGACCTTGAACTTTAATTTCTACTGATTCTCCCTTGAGTAGCTTTCATCATGTCGGTTTTTAACTCCTTGGCCATTTTCTCCACCATCCGCAGCAGGAAAATCTTTAAAGTTTAGGTTCTGATTGGTAGAACCCACCATGAGGTCTGTACTGAGAGCTTCTCTGACACCCTTCTTACATAAGTACTGCACGCTAACTGCTTGCCCCTGGAGCTTCTGTTACTTCCTTCTTAAAGGAGAACTTCAGTATCTTTGTGTGTTTTCAAAAACATTAATTTCCTTATGCGTAAGATGAGGATAGCACTAGTACCCAGATTTGTTCTAAGGATCAAGTAAATTCATAAAGAAAAAGGTCTAAATGTAGTTCCTGGCATGAAATAAATACTCAACGTATGTTCAGATTGATTATTGTTCTCACCCATTGGCTTGAGTTGGAGAAATGAATAGAGAAATGTAAGATAAATCTCTGTTAACAAGCCTCTTGACAACTAAGGGATCAGCGAACTTGGCCCATAAGGCAAATCGAGCCTGCCAACTGCTTGTAAATAAAACTTTATTGGAGCACAGTTGCGTCCTTTCATTTACATATCTACAGATGTTCTCACAGCACACCCACAGTGACAATGGGGATAATAGACCACAAAACCTTATCTATTTACTATGTGGATCTTTGCAGAAAAAATAAAAATCCTGTTCTGAACTAGACATTTAATATTTTTCTTTAAATACTAGACAGGCTCCTGAGAAGTTATCTTTAAATGGTGTTCTTGTAACATGTTGCTATTTGTATTGCAATATTATAAACAAGAGATACTGACTCAGTTTTTCAAAATTTTCATAGGGGTAAACCGAGTCAACACTAAACTCAAGAGAGCTGGGAAAAAAGGTAAAAATAAATGGCAAAGTTTACATGATTAAACGTCTAAATTTTTGCTCTAGCCTTCTGAGTGACAAGTTAGTTTTCTTAATTGGCTCACAAAGTCAGTACCAAATGTTATGACCCTCACCACCCTGGTTATTTCAACAACATGACACACTGGTGACAACTCCCTGCACCATGCTGGCATTTAGCAGGCCTTTCTCTTGCCTTTGTATAAAACCTAGACTGTGCATGGCAGGATGTCCTAGATGGTGATACAATGCCTGTGTTCTAGTTCCTACACTTCTTTTGACTATAACTTTGACCTGGCATTTGCACTTTTTCAAAAATTCATTTCCTCATCTGTAAAATTAGACTGAGATCCTAGTAGAACCACCCAGGCTCTGATAGTCTATGTATATCTGACATAACTTTGGAAGGACCAAAGATGATCCTTTATCCCAACCCAAGAGAGAAACCTCAGCTGCATTTGATGGATTTCCGTCCCCCAACCCCGCCCCCCAACTTGACTGGAAGGGGAAGAGTAGCAGCTGCTGCTGAGGAAGTTTATCTTGTCTTTCTGAACTGGGCTGGGAAGGTAGCTCAGTGGGTGCAGTGCCTCCCTGGCAAGTCCAAGGCCCCCAAGTTGGATTCCTGGTATCCCCTCCCCCAAAAAAAACCTCCAAAGCTGGCTTCAGTGGAATCAAATCCACAGTGTCCCTTATGTAACATGTGGGGCTCCCTGAAAGCTTGCAGTCCCTACTAGAGCCACTGCCCTGAGCTACGGTGGGGGTCCAGCCCTTGAAGAGGGGGTAAAGTAGAGGGAGGGTGGAATGAAAAGAAAGAAAACCAGGGTCAGGAGGTCTGGACTACTGGTCCATCAAATGGGTTTATTTTGCTTTAAGCCTATGTACAGAAAATCTTGGTCCTGTGCCCAGTGTTTGTGCTAGTTAACTCTAAGCCTTCGCGGGACCAGCATAGTTTCCTAGGGCCAAGCTGATAAGCGGTCCCGTTGTGCAAACTGCTGGAGAAGGAAGCTGGGCACGCTGCCACATTTTCCTATCTCATCAGGCTGTGTCTTTAGCAAGGTTGAACCTTTTCATCTGGGCTCCTGCAAGCTGCCAAGAAGTCTCAGGTGAAGAAGCAAAGCAGAGGCCCAAGCAAGAGGCAGACACTGCCCAGTTAGGTGCCCACAGCCACCCTGCTCTGCTCTTCTAGCCCTGAACAGGGACACCAGATGCCAATTTGAGTTATTTTCTCCCTTTTCCTAAGTTCAAAGACAGAAAATTACCAGATTTTTGCTTCCAAACATCAGAAAGAAAGTCACTATGCACTACGCAGTTGGGCTAACAGGCGTGAGAGCCCAGATCCTGCCAAGACAGGAAGGATCTAGAGGTGGTGGAAGGGTGTGGTTTATAGGGCGGCATTATCTGTGGGTATCCAGTTAGACCCCAAAGACCTGTAATGTAAATAATTCATGGAGAAAATTCAATACATTTTCTGTTATAAAGGGGGAATCTCAAGGCGTATGTGGAAGGCTAGGCAGTTTTAGAAGATGGAATTAAAAACACTTGCTTGCAGGTTTCAGATATCCCAAAAAAACTGGAGTGGATTTCAGTATTCCGGAACTTCCTGTGACCTGTGGCAAAGCTAAGGGGACTCTGATCAAGGATCTGTTCAAGCAAGGTGAGTTTCACGGTAGCTGTGCCTTTCAGCAGTGCAGTGCCCCTGGGAGGAGAGTACCGATGAGGCAGTGGCCACTGGCACTGGGGTCCCGGGGCCCAGCTCTGGGCTCCATGACTAGCGGGGACTCTGCTGGGACTCAAGATACAGCCACCACCCCCCAGACTTTGCTAAATGGAGAGAATGTGATGCAAAGTCAGCAAAGGCCAACTTAGAAGCTTTACTCACAAATGAAATAAATCAGACACATGTGGAAATGCCGTATTGTCTCCCTAGTGTAAGGACCTGAAAGAATAAATAAAATCTGAAGGATATAATAGATATAGTAAAGTGGAAAAAACTGAATATAAGGAATAAACAATGAAGAGGAGAGAGAAGAGACAAGACAGGGAAAAAGGAAGGGAAAATCCTGCAAATATATACACAGATACCTGAGATGATTGTACTACTAACTTCCACCCAGTTTTTGAAAATAGCAGTTAATGTTTAAACTTTTCACCTTGACTAACTCTATATGCTGATATCTGCAGTCTGAGCAGCTACACCCAAGACAGCAATGTGCAATACAAGCGCCTCTCGTCTTGTTCTTCTAAATACGATCATTTCTAATGTCTTATCAATTATTATACTCTTTCTAAAATAAATTTTAAGAATAATTAAGTAAAAAAAAATCATGGGGAAAGGCCAGAGGAGGCCAAGGGCGCTGTTGTCACCAGGGTGCCCTCAGTTTCCCAGCAACCGAACAGGACAAAACATGCAAGATGTTTCCTGCCCGGGAAGCTGGCCTGAGCACAGGACTGAGGCTTGGTCAGACGTTAGCTTCCTAGGTGCCTCTGCCCGGCCCACGCCAGAATTCCAGACTCCAGAAGGAAAGCAGGGGCTCTGCAGAAGCCATGTTTCTGGTCACAAAGGAGTTCCATTTTTCCCAGTTTTTAGAGGCCTGAGTCCACAGAAGGCTGGCTGCAAGACATGGGCAAAGCCTGGTGTGGAGAAAGCTGCTCATCTCACGGAGCCAAAAGCAGAGACTTGAGGGGGATCTGGGGAGGAAAAGTGACCCTGCTGGGCCACAGCCCCAGGGACCCGCGTCTCGTCTGGCCATGTCCCTCCTCCCATTGCTGGCTCAGCCACTACGGCATCAGCGTATCAATCCCCTGGTGCACATGGCACCCTGTGAGCCAATCACTTTTCAAAATTCCCACCTCTGAACACATGAATGTTAGTAAAAGGAACATTCCAGAACCAAGTCATAGCATCTCCTCTTAAAGAACTGGTCACCAGTCACATCACAGCATTGGGGACTGAGCTTTCTTTCTTTTTTTTCTTTAAAGCTTGCATAGCTTTTTTTTCTTTATTTTAATATAAAATAATGTATTATAAAATGCATATAATTGACAACATAGAGAGCAGTAAAGATTGTTGTGCATCACTGACAAAAGATGTACAAGGTGCTGTACAGGGTTTCATGGTAAATCCTGAGGGGATTTGACTGATCACGTCAGATACAAAGGTTGCATTTTTAGTTACATAGGTCTTGCTTTAACTTAGTCTAAACCACCCAGCAGAAAAGTGTAATCATGAGGTGTAAAAAGCAAAGCCATATTAGTATGCTGAGCTGTAAAAGGCTCAAGTCAGCAACTGGTGACAATTGCCAGCTGTGCTGATAACCCACTACTATTATGGACTATTGGACTATATTGGGTTATTTTGCTGAATTCAAATAACTGCAATCTTTAGACTGGTTTCAATTATAAAAAGGTCCTTTAAACGGTTCTCCAAATACAGCTTCTCTAACTTTAGTGGAACACCCATCTCTGACAAAACAAAATAAAAAAGGGGCATATGTTGGGAGCCATGAAGCTAGGAAATCGATCAGATATCTGTAGGTGGCACTTGGCCCAGGGCCTAGAGCAAACCAGCTACCTGACTCTTCTGATGAACATCCTGTCTGGTTAAGGTCAGCTATCAGTTGTTAGGCAACCTAGTGTCATGCATCACTAACTTCACAATAGTGTAAATAAAAGACCGTTCTGTTGTGAAAACACACACACACACACACACACACACACACACACACACAATTGAGTCAGGATTGATAAACAGCTACTTTCTCTTAGTTCACTGAGAATAAAAGTTTGTACTAATATTGTTTAGACAAAATATTTTGTCTGCATCCTGTCCTCTGAAAAACTACTACAAAGACAACCCTATGCAATGTATTAATTATTGTAACTGACCTACTAACCTGATTTGAAACTTTCCTTGCTATTTTATCTTTCTTTTCTCATTAAAATGAATAAAAAGGATTATTGTGCATGTCCCATAGACACATATCAAAAAAACTCACTGAATTAAAAAACAAAATAAAGTATCAAGAACAGTGGTCTGAAACCCACTCATAGGATTTTAGGATTTAACAAATAACAGGAAGTATGAAATTTCAGACCATAGCACTATTGAAAACAGAAGAATGATAAATACAAGAACACATATTTTCACATTAAAAACAGTAAAAGCTACATAACCAAAATCCAAACCTAAACAAAACAAAACAAAACAAAAAATACAAACATAAATGCAAATCTAATACAAAAAGAAAGGAAAAGGAAAAGAAAAAGAAATTCAAAATCAAGAAGCAGATCGGAGGGGCTGGAGTATGGCTCAGTAGAATAAGCACTTCCTTGGCAAGCACAAAGGTCTGAGTTCAATCCCCAGTTCTGCAAAAAGAAAAAGAAGGAGAAGAAGCAGATTGGAGGCCAAATGAAGATCTACCAATTAAATACCTATTTTAAAGAAATATCTAGAACATAGCACACAAAGTGATATTTACAGATCAGATTTCTTATATTCCTCTAGAATTGGAAGATAATTTATCATTTAACAATAGGAATGTGATTTAAATGACTTTTTCTTTAAAATAATTACAGAATTTGACAACAATGCACACACATATTTATTTTATAGACGTATTCCAAAACTAAGATGTATAGTATAAAATACCTTTCTGGGATTTTTTAGTACATTTCTCTGATTTCCCCACATTCAAATTGATAAGGACTTGGGCAGCATCTACACTGAATTCTAATCTTGCAGAAAATTTATTTCTAAATCAATAAACCATAAAGCCAGGGCAAAGCATTATTTTTGATTCATGAAAACAATTGTGTTCCAGAGGCACAAATCACAGAACTATTGAAATTACCAGCTGGACAAAACTTTTAAGATAAACCAACCAACTGATACTGAAGTTTTGTACAGAATATTGTTGGATTTTGCTTCCTAATCCACTGTGCCAGTCTATTTCTTTTAATTGCTGAATTGAGTCCATTTGCATTGGTGGTTATAATTGAAGATGTTCTGACTTCTGTTTGACCTGTTATTTATCTGCTGTTGCATGCTTCTTTTTCTCCTGTGTTTAATTGTTTGTCTTATTTGGTGGGCTCTTTCCATTCTCATTCATGGAGTTGTGGTTATTTTGATTCCTCTCTAGAATATCTTACAGTAGTCTGTGTAGGCTTGGCTTTGTCATCATGAAATGCTTTAGTTGTTCTTTGTCATGGAAGTATTTCACTTCTCCATTAAACCTGAAAGAGAGTTTTGTAGGATGTATCAGTCTGGGTTGGAATTTGTTTTCTTGCAAGACTTGTAGTACTTTGCTCTGTGCTCTTCTTGACTTGATGGTTTGTGAGGAAAAATCTGCTGTTATTCTGATGGGTCTTCCTTTAAATGTGATCAGTTGCTTTTCTCTAGCATCTTTTAGTATATGGTTCCTGTGCTAAATTGCTGGGATCTTGATTATTATATGTTTGGGTGTGGCTTTAATAGGGTTGATGTTATTTGGAGTTCTATATGCCTCAGTTACCGGAATGTCAGATTATTTCCCCATATTTGGGAATATGGGGAAAATATTTCTGCTATTACTTCTTCTCATATTATTTTTATATCATTTGTATTGATGCCTTCTTTCTCACTGATGCCTATTAGTTTTATGTTGTTCATCTTTGCATCATTTTGCAGATGTTGAATTTTTCTGCATCCTGTTTGTTCTTAAGAGATCTTTTCTTACTTTTGTGCTAGCTGCAACAGTCTCTTCAAAGTCTGAAAGTCTATTTTCACTTTCATTCAAATGGTTTTGGCAGCTTGTGATTGAGGTTTTAATTTTCTGTATATCACTTTGAATCTGCTTCATGCATTCTATTTCTTTCCTATATGGCTCATTCAAGGATTCCATCATTTTTTTATTCCCCTCTTTTTTTTTTTTTTAATCAGTGTCTCCTTTAGAAGGCTTTAGTACTACTTTTATTACAGTTACCATTCCTTTTTTTAACTTCAGAAATTATTTCTGATCTGATTTCCTCCATATCTTTCTGCAGTTGTTCCTTTATATTAGATGCTATTATTGCAGAGATTTCAGGTGTGTGATTTCCAATTTCTTCTATGCTGATACCTCCTGCATTTGTTCTGGGTGGGCTTGAGGCCTGAGAATGCGTTTTGCCCTTCTCTTTGTCATTTTGTAAAGCACTGTCTTCTGACCTTTGGTGTAGAGCTTTGGTAGAGTTAAAATTACCTCAGCACCAGGTCCAGATCTAGGAAGTTCAGACTCCTCCAGGTGGGTGTGGCTTGGGTCTGGCTGCTGTGCTCCACTTCTTCCTGCTGTAGCCCTTGGAGGTGAACCCTCTGTGCCACACTGACAAGATGTGCTGCTCCTGGATCAGTTGGGTGGGTCTTGCCTCCAGCCTCTGAGCAGGGAGTTCTGTCTCAGAGTTTCTCACCTGGCCTGTCTGATGGAGGAAGCTGCACAACACGGCTGGCCTGGGCACTGGCTGGAATCAGGATCTGGCTGGCCCTGGGCTGCTTGGGGACTAAGTTTTCTACATGTGATCCCTCAAGGGGTGTACAGGCAGCGAAGTCCAAGCTATGGCTCCCAGGGCCTGCACCACCAGTAGCAAAGCACTCTGCCTCTGACCCTGAACTTCCTTATGTGCAAAACTAGAATAATAAAACTTCCCTCCTTATATTCTTATGAGAGAAAATAAGACAATGGATGTAAAGCACTTTGCAAATTATCATGCAGCATTCACTATTCATCTATCATGATTGATCCTCCCACATCACAGTGCTATGGACCCCAACAATGTAGTGTTTGCTCAAGGACTCTTGGCTTGCATAATTAACTTTTCCCTCCAGTTAACACTTCCATCGTGACTGCTGATATCAAGTTGCCATGATCCCAAGGCATGAGAAATAATTGATTGTCTTCGGCTGGAGGAGCCACATTTATGATGTGGCAAGGCAGGTGTGGCTATGGCAATAGCTTCATTTGGATACACAAGAACTCAGCACCTGCATCTCCAAAACCCAGGCTGGCTTTGTCCCGAAGCAGAGAGAAAGGAGAGAGAATTCTGCTCATTATTTTAAGCCATCCACTTTTATCTACTTTAATGTAGTGAGATATTTTAAACAAATAATGTGAGCAGTAATTGTTCTGATTGCATGAAGGTCAAGCAAACACACACACACACACAAGGCAGGAGATCCCTTCTCTCCCTGCTTTTCACACTGGGTGTGGAGTCCCTGAGGTCTGAGAGGAGGCACACACTCTCCTGAGATGGACCTGAGCCCGTGAGCCTGAGGGTACAGGAGGCCAAGAGGAGGTGTTTCCTAGGCAGGGGCTCAGCCTGTCTTGCTCCTACAGGAATCTGGAAGAAGAGCATCCGGAGTGAGGATGGAAGGTGGTTCACCCCCAGGGAGTTTGAAATCGAAGGAAACTACGCACCCTCTAAGAACTGGAAACTAAGCTTGCGCTGCCATGGCTGGAAACTGAAAGAACTGCTGGAGGTATGGGAGGGCCGAGCGGCTTCAAACAAGGCTGGAACCGTCGTGATTCACCATCAAGCTGTAGCAGAACTTCTGTGTCCAGAAAACTTCATGATTCTCTTGACTCGGGTCACAAGGCACACTTTAATGTCACCTTGGCTAGCTCATAATACAGCGTAATCCTTTTAGTTGCATTAATTAATATCCCTTTGAAAGCAGGCAGTAAATCATGACCTTAACTCTGTCACTAACTGAAATTTGGTGACATGGGAATAATGTAAGATGGAGTGGGAGGGAAGCCCTTATATTTCCAGAGCCAATTTAACAGTATATGCCAGAAAATACTTGTGAAGTTAGTTCTCGATTCGTGGACCATTTGAACAGTATTTCTTTGGATAAGCTGCCACAAGTTTATTTTTTAATGCTGTAAAGGGGGCTGCTGCCAGTAGAACCCAGTGCAGATGGCAAGCAAGTGTTCTACCACAGAGCAACACCTTCAAGCTCCTATAGATTTATTCTTGAAATGAATATAAATAAATTGCATTTAAAATAGCTCCTTCAATGGGGATATAGCTCAGTGGCACAGCACCTTCCTGGAAAGTGTTAGATCCAGAGTTTAACTCCAGGTACTAAACAATTAAAAACAAAAATAACTTATTTGCTCCTCATAGCAATCACCTGGTATGAGCTAGTGGTTTTATTTTTTTTTTTATTTTTTTTTTTATTTTTATTCAGGATATAGTGCTAAATGTCACCCATTTATGGTCTTTCCCTGGGTCACTGTAATGATACAGAAATATAATGATATAGAAATTGGGAAACCTGCTACATCTAAGATCAGGAGTGAGGACATACAAACCCTTAGCCAGGAAGAGATTACATATTGAACAGGACTGCAGTATGTCACTGCCCTAACCCTAACCACTGATAGGAAGGGATGGAGGAGCTCGGGAGTGGGAAGGGAATTTCCAGCTCTGAGGTTAAGATGGCTTCATACCGAAGTTTGCGCTTTCTTAGGGAGAATAGCTCTGACATGGAAAAGTCTAGACTGGAACATTCTATGTACTGAGAAACAGTGACATGAAAATCTGTTCTTCATACTATCAAGAAAGCAGGAATCATAAGGCTCCAGTCATCAGTGCCTGGGCCCAGGGAGTCTAGGGCTCTCCTGAATCTCTGGGGAAGCATGGGAATCACCTCCATCAAGACAGCTGAAATTTGAGGTGGGATCTTGACTTGAGATCTTGAATTTCAATTGACACTTTGAATTTGAGAAGACATGAGGCAAAACACCAAGGTCAAAAAATAACAATGAGGATTTGTCCTATCAATAACGTCTTCTCTTTTTCAGAAAGGATATCTACCAAAACCACCAAAGAAAAGAACAAAGGTAACTATTCATGGCCTTTGGCCAGTATCCCATCCATTGCACTGTTGATTTTCCTTCTCTATAGCCTTACAGTATGTATGTATGTAGTTATTTATGTATTTTGGCAGAACCAGATATTGATCTCAGGCCCTTGCGCTTGTCAGGCAACCTCAACTTAAACACTGATTATTTCATTGTTTTATGTTCAGTTCTATCTTGAGTGAAATAAGAACAGTGCAAAAGTTTTCCTAGAATCCTATAGTCACTGCCGACACCCTAATGTGACATTCCCCTTGCAATGGATGCCCCCCAAGGGAGAGAACAATGAGCCACAGATTCTTGCCCTCTCTTTTCTATTTTTTATCCCCTACAAACATGCATGCACACATAGGGGTTTTCAGGAAAGTGTTTCTTTCTTGACTCACTGGAGGACATAGTGACTCAAGGCTGAAGTTCCCTCCAAGGCATCTGCTGTAGTTTGGATGTGGCTTGAATGGGTGGCCAAGGCTGCATGTGTTGAAATTTACTTCCCATAGTCAGAGGTTTAGAGGATGGAAAATCAGTTCAGAGGCAGTGTTTATGGGTAGGATCACTGGGAGGTAATAAGGTAAATTTATCAGGGCTGGCTTTATAAGAAGAGAGAAACCAGAAGATGTAGACATGCTCGCACTGTCTCCTGCCTGTGCTGTTGGGACTCTGGCAGCAAGAAGGTCATCATCAGATGTGAGCCCTTCAGCTGCTATAATTGTGAGTTAAAGGAACCTCTTTACTATAGTAACTCAGCCTCAGGCATTTTATTATAGAAACACAAAACTGAAGACTAAAGTGCTAACATAGAAATCTTTTCCTTGTTGGGGAGAGCTCTTTGGCCCACTAGAGGCACTGTTCAGACCTCACTGTCATAGCTGAAGGTGAATTCTCCCTTTGTGAAAGTGATCTATGGAGGTCACAGCCCAGTGATACCCATATGGGACCCCAGAGAAGGTGGTGAGACAGTGGGTGCCTTCCGTGGCTTAAGGCTGGATGTAAGAGAACCTGGTCAAGGACAGAGAGGAGCCAGCCTCGGTCTCCCCAATCTCTGGCACATGTCACCATCAGCGTCTCTACCATATCGCCAACCTTGGTCTTCACAAAATTGGCTTCCTAGACCACCTGGTCTGCTGTGTTCATGACCAAAGGCTCACTGATGAGGTTTTCCTGAGTTTTCCATAGAGATATACATTATTTGATGCATTCATTAAGACCAAACATGTCCAGTCAGCTCCAGACAGGCATGGAGACACAGCAGGGAATGTTCAGCTAAGTCAGCCATTTCTCTCTCCTTCGTTCGAGCACCCCTTCTTGCCCCGTGTGGGATCACAGCTCTAGAGGCAGAACCACCTCATTCCCAGGAGCTCTCTCCAAAGAGCCTTCCTACCCCAGCCCCTTGGCCCCTGGGGAGGCAGGTGCTGTTCTCAGATTTCCTGCTCATAGGTTCCCTTTAAACCTGCAGGTAGTAGCTAAGGTGGTCTAGAATAATGAGGAAGATAGAGAATCAATGGTCAGCTATTGGGTGCTAAGAAATCTTTTCCTGAGTCATGGCTGTGCTTGTCCGTCATGCATTTGTGTATCCATTCAACAAACAGCTGCAAGGCAACAATTAAGCGCCTGGCAATGCTGTGCAAAAGAGAGCAACACAACAGACTCCAGGATAAGATCCTCCTCACCTTACCAGGAAGGATAACTCAGAGAGTGGGTGGGGCAAGCTCCTGGAGTGCAGGACATAGTGGGAAGGTGCCTGCCGTCGGGAAGAGGGTAACCTGGAACCAGGCACCACTGTCTCCAGGCTGTGTTCCCGGCAGGGAGCTCTTCCCTGGCAAGGCCTCCAAGATCCCGGACCTTGTGGTTCTGTGGCTCTGGAGGATGAGTCCTTGGGGATGCTCCTCCTGGTGGGTGACACTTCCTAATTTAAAGACAATTGCTGGGGGGCCCTGCAGGTAGGAGAACTGGTGGAGCTTCTCTAGCCCAGCCTGGAAAGGAGGGCCAGGCTCCCTGTAAAGGGTCACCAAGTTTCACCTGGCTCTGAGGGTGGGGGAGTGGAACTTGCACTGGGTCAAACTTATAGGCACATAATTTAATAGTTTCTATTCTCTAATTAAGTATAAAGGCTTGTAAAAGCAGATATGAAACAAAACAGAGGAACAGCTATGGCATAAATCCCTTAAGTAAGGGAAGTGACCAATGTGTGATTGATGAACTATCACATTCAATATTGTCACTCAACCTTTGTCTCCTTCAGAAGAGAACACCAGACCCTCCTGCCAATATCCCAGAGGACCCTCATGTAAGTACTGGTTCCCAGTTATAACCCATGGCATCAGCCCTGGCCTTCGCCCACCCACATCACCTGTGTCACTGCTGCCTTTCCCTGGAGCACTCGCACTCTCAGGTGGAGCACGCTGCTGTGTGTGAGGAGCAGGGAATCCCAGCCGTGGCTCCGCTGGGTGCAGGGGTCTGGTTGGGCTTCTCCACTGACAAGGTCCTTTCTGTCTCTTTCAGTGCAAACATTGCACATTCTCGTTCCCTCTCAAAAGCGAATGCAGGAGGCAGAGGTCAATAGCACTGGGGTCTCTAGGGACAGCTTAAAGCAGGCATGGGTAGAGCTGGCCTGCAGATGATGGGTCGGCTGCAAATTTGAGAGGAAAGCAGCCCTTTAAAGAAGGCAGTGGGGAACCTGGGAGATGACTCAGTGGAATAAGCGCTTCCCTGGCAAATGCAAGGGCCTGAGTTCAATCCCTGGTTCTGAAAAAAAAAAAAAAGAGAGAGAGAGAGAAGGCAGTGGGGTTGGAATAGGAAAACCCTCAACATCTGCTGCCTGGAGGTGGTAACAGAGCTCAAGGTGGTCTTACGCATCAGCCAGGAGAGACAGGTGAGGCCCTGCTGGAGTTGAAGGTGGGAACCCCGTCCTTAGTCCTGCAGAGAGATGCACAAGAGCCTCATGACACCCCCGAGGCCGCTCTGACTGGAGCCAAGCCATCACTGCTTAGCCAGCAATGGGCCACTTTTCCCAGGCCTGCTTGGCTGGGGCTGGGTTGCGCACCTCCCATTCTGGTCCCTCAGGCCCTGGGCCATCTCTGCTGCAGTGTGGTGCCCAAACCAGGGATGCCTCACCTGTCTGCAGCTAGCTCTTATCCTGGTACTTTTTGTGGCATGGGGTGGACGTTTTAGGCAGGGTCACCTGTGCATGTGCTGGGGGATGGCCCCACAGGGTGTCATGCAAGAATGCTGATGTTGGGCATCCAGCAGAGAGGTTTTCCTGAGTAGTTCGCGTACACTCATCTCCCCAGATCTCCCCCGGGAAGAGTCAGATCATATCCAGCATGGGTTCACCCTTGGCACACTGAGGATGCCCTCAATAGTCTGAACAAGGCTGGAGCCCAGTGTGTGTGCGGTTTGTGGGGTTGAGTGTGAATACATCGAGTTGGGGCTCACAGCCCACAGCCAAGAGTGTGCAGGAAGAGGATGGGGACTTCCCAGCAGAGGCGTCCTCTCTCCTCTCAGTGATCTTTCTGGGACAGATTTTAAGGTCGACAATAACACTCTCCAATGCCTCAGTAAGCAGGCTTAGCTCTGCAGCCTAAGGGAAAGATCCCTGTTTGGTGCCACCCTATTGGAAATTCCAGTCCAATCAGTCAGGACAGTGACTTTTAAGGTCCCAGATGACGTGGATGCATAGACGTATCCACTCGGCTACTGAAAGAAGAGTACCCATGCCTGTGCCCCAACCTGGGGCAGTTGCTGATGATGTTAATGGGTATCTGGGACAATGGGCAGAAGCCCAAGATTCAAATCTCTTATTAAAAAGATTAGAGGGCCTGGAATGTAGCTCGGTGGTACAAGCCCTTGCCTGGCAAGCGCAGGAGCCTGAAAAAAAAAATGTAAAAAGACTAGAGAAGCAAGATCCTTAAACATCTTGTGACCTTCGCTATTTCCTTATTTTGGGGGGACTTTCGGGACAGTGATGATGGCATCCACCAGCCTCTGTGTTGATGAGAAGAAAAATGAGCCTGTGCCCAGCAGTCATGTTCCCTAGTCGGGGCTGTGCTCAGAAACCCTTCATGACACTGAGTGGAACCTCCAGTGGAAGTTCCTGGGAGCCCATACTATGTGCTGGTTTTTTTTTTTTTAAAGAAAAAGCAACAAGTGAGATCTCAACTCACTCAAAAGTATTTGTACCCCAAAGCCTAAGATAGTTTTCAAAATGAGGATTCATTATTGTCTTCTCATTTCTGATTACTTTTTACAATCAGAAATAATGTAGCTGTGCTCCTAAAACTGTATTACTTTAGTCCACTAGGTTCAGGAAAAACATTTTTTGAGCTTCATGTGCCATTAATTTAGGTAAGACATAGACTTTCATAAGCAGACTGGTTTTGAAAAAATTAATTGAAGTAAAACCATGCCTTAAGACCTTAGCACCCTTGTATACAGGGGACTGTTCAGGAATAAAGGAAATTTTTAAAGGAGCTTAGAAATTAATAATCACAGGGCTGGGGAGATGGCTCAGTAGAATAAGCACTCATTTGGCAAGCACAAGGGCCTGAGTTCAATCCCCGGTTCTGAAAAAAAAAAAAAAAAAA
>PVKA01038064.1:0-20523 GCA_004027165.1 Ctenomys sociabilis | reverse complement strand
GTGTGTGTCTGTGTGTGTGTGTGTGTGTGTGTGTGTGTGTCAGAGAGAGACAGAGGGACAGAGGAGGCAGAGAGAGATAGATACAGAGAGAGAGACAGAGACAGAGAGACAGAGACAGAGACAGAGACAGACAGACATAGCATTGAATCAAAGTCTTGCACTAAGGCACATCCCAGTCCCCTCCCCATTTTGATTTGAGATATCTGCTAAATTGTTCAGCCTGACTTCGAACTTGCAATACTCCTGCCTCAACTTCCTGAGTGGCCAGAACTAGATGTGCACCCAGCTTCCCTACTTCATTTTTGTTGCTCAAATTAGTCCAGCTTAGGCTACTGGCATTTTTTCAGTTAGTGCCTTTGTTGCTTTGAAAGACCCCATGTGCATGTCTTTTTGTTTGCATTGTTGTTTTGGTTTTGGAGTACTTCCTCTCTGCTGGCACTATGAAATGCCCCAGGTTCATCCTGCATACAGTCATATGCCACATAATGACTTTTTTTTTTTTTTTGAGACAGGTCGCACTATAAAATTTGGGCTGTCCTTGAACTCACTATGTAGCCCAAGCTGGCTTCAAATTTCATGGGCTTTTCCTACCTCAGCCTCCCAAGTGATGGCATTATAGGCACGCATCACCACCCTGGCTCATAGTGACATGTTGGGCAAGGACAGATTGCATATATATTGGTGATCCTATGAGATTATAATGGAACTGATAAATTCTTATAGCTGGATGACACTGTAGCCACAGCAGTGTCACAAGGTAACTCATCACTAGATTGTAGTGATACTGGTATCAACAAACCTACTATACATTTAACAGTCATATAAAACTATAGTACATATAATTATGTCTAACAAAAATATTTAACAATACCTGTTCCATGTTATGTCTAAGATACTTGATATTCAGACAGATAGTGAGGTTAAGCTCAACTCGCTATGTTGTAGGGTAATAATAATAAGCTTCTCTTCTGGAGGGTTAACAATCTAAGTTTGTAGACCAAAAATTAGAGAAACAGAAGGGCTGCAAGGATAGCCAACATTTTGGCGCTAGCCTTTCAAGGTCAGTAAAGACTCAGGACATAGGAGAACCTGTACTATAATATCATGTAACTCAGTTGTGGCCCAAATTTTCTGATCAAGGAGATTATGGGGCCACAGAGGAAAGTGATCAATGATGTGTATTGTGCCTAAGGAGAGTCACATGGAGAGAAAACATTCTGTCAGGCTTCCACAGAGAGCAAATTGGTCAAGCAATGGCCGTGACTCATCCATATGGCTGACACTGACAAAGGATCTACAAACTGTGGTATAGGGTTTCAGGTAAAATCCTGAGGGGATTTGACTGACCTTGTCAGATACAAAAGTTGCATTTCTTGTCATATAGGTCTTGCTTTATCTTGGGCTTAACCATCTAGCAGAAAAGTATAAAAACGAAGTATAAAAAAGCCATATTAATATGCTGAGCTGTAAAAGACTCAAGTCAACAACTTTGACATCACCAGTCCTATGGATAACCCACTACTATTATAGACTGCTGGACTATATTGGAATATTTTGCTGAATTCACGCACCTACAACATTTAAATAACAGTGGAATACCCATATCTGACAGAACTAAACAAAAAAAGGGGATACAAATGAAGGCCCGTTTTGTATCTGTATATTCAAAATAGTTAGAAAAAGAGAGATTTGTTCTAATAGTGTTTGTAGACAGGATATCATGTACTGCATCTTGTATTATGAATGACCACTCAGGAGACAACAATATACAGTGTATTAAATATTGAAAATGTCCTACTGATCGGTTTTTAAACTGTCTCATTGCTATTTGTTTCTCAATGAAATTATTTAAAAATTTTAACAGTAATAAACAGATGTGTTGCTGGTCTATACTACAGTCACACAACATAATATGAATTTCCCCCTATTTCCTGGGTTAGCTTTTTCTTATGGGCTTCTAAAAAAACATTATATATTGAGTTATGAACCTTTTATTAAATATATAGATAGTCCCCAAATTACATATTTGGACTTTTTTTTTTTCCATTTTATGTATTTGGTACAGGATCTCACTACACAGCTTGGACACATAGTGATTCACCTGTGTTCAGCCTCCCCAGTGCTGACAGTTTTGAACTTTATGCATGTGAAAGTGGCATGCATTGAAAAGAAACCATACTTTGAATTTTTCTCTTTTCCTGGAAGGCAATGTAAGGTATGATATTGTCAGCTACTCTCAGGTATAATACACAGCTACTAGTCAATCCTATGATCAAGTGGATAAACAACTGATTCTATAGTGTACACTGCTGCTGGTAAGTATATATTAAGCATATTTTCAATTTAGGATATTTTCAATTTATATATTTGGATATTTTAGATGTGTTTGTTGGCTTATTGGAATACAGTTGTTGTAAATCAAGGAGTATCTACAATGTAATCATAAGCTGTTGTTTAAACTTATTATTATCTTTTTCATGTATTTGGTATGGGGTCTACAGGGCCTATAGGGTCTCACTACATAGACTACACTCATAGTGACTCTCCTGTTTTCAGCCTCCCAAGTGCTAGGATTACAGGCTTGCACCACCACGCCCAGTCTCAGTCGCTGTCTCAGCATGCCCCGGGGATGGAGTTGGCATGGGATGGAACCCTGGCTGCTGAGCTCTGCCTCAGAAGGTGCTCTAGTCTGCTGAGATGTCTGGTCAGCTGTTTTTTTGCTTTTTGAGACAGAGTTTCTATATAGTTAAAGCTGCCTTTGAACTTACTATCATCCCAGGCTGGCTCCTCAGAATTGGGGCAATCCTCCTGCCTCAGCCTTCTGAATGCTGGGATTACAGGCATGTGCCGCCATGTTCAACTTAAATTTACTTTCTGAAATGAGATATAGTGGCACAGGCCTGTAATTCCAGTGCATGGGAAGGCGGAGATAACAGGATTGCGAATTCAAGCCCAGCCTGGGAAATTTGGCAGAATCATCTTCCCACAACTGTCAAAATATAGAAAGGGCTGGGAATGTAGTTCATTGTTAAAGCCTTGGGTTCAATCCCCAAAACCAACCTCCCCTCAAACCAAACAAATAAAAACTGAAGTGTTTTTAGCGATATTTTTGTTAGTTACTAAGCTAATGTCTTATAGCCTCAAACATTCCATCCTCTACTGCTCTCCTATGCTGGCACTGGAGCTGCAAAACTAATTATCCTTATTCAGCTGGCTTCTTGTTACATCCTGCTATAGGGACACTAGGGAAAGACAAGACAGGAGAAAGAGTGAGGAGGCAGGAGCTTCTTGCTTACTGATGCTCTTGTTGGTGTTGACTCCTTACCAAGAAGGCAGCACCAGATGCTGCCTTTTCCAGCTTCTTGGAGCACCCCAGAATGAGTCTCTCACTGCCAACTCTTGGAGGTATCAGTCAGGTTGTGCCTGAGATAGGCAGGATAGTGTTTCAGCCGGCTAATCCCTGAGCCAGCTGAAAAGTTATTTTATACTTCCCAGATGCACACAAGGTGAGAGGGGAGGTTATCCTAGCAAATCTGGCTGAGTCCAGGGTCATTGCAAGGGTCCTGACACAGGGAAGAGAAGGTCAAAGAAACAGTGAAGACAGTGACAGTTGCAAAGGACTTCGCTGGCTTTGAAGATGAAAGGAGCTATAAACCAACGAATGTGGGTGGCCTCCTGAAACTGAGAAAAGCAGAAAATGCATTTACCCCTAGTTTCTTTCTGGAAAGGAACACAGCCCTGCTGGTTAGCTGATTTTTAGATCAGTGAGTTAAATCAAGAATGGCTGTTGAAGTGCTTTAAGAGCAGGAGTATCCCTGAAGCATAGGGTTCTAGTTAGTTCTGCCACTAACTAACTAGCTGGCTTTGGGGAAAACATGACCCCTCTCTGAGCCTCAGTCTCCTCATCCACTGCTGGGCTGGGCATTATTCCTTCTCATCACTGTAGGGCTTTAAGCAGAGAGATGAGTGATCAGCTTTGTATTGCAGAAAGAGCACTCAGGCTGCAGTGTGAAAAATATGTGGCTCTTGCTTATCCATATTTATCAAGATTTTACTAATCTTTTGAGGCCTCATTAAATTTTTCCCTCTCTCGCAAGTTCCCCCCTCACTCAACCTAACTTCTTAGTCGAAATTCTTCTGTACTTGGTGATTCCCCATAACGCAGAGAGCTGCAGAGACCACAAACCCCTTGACACTGGAGTCACATTTTGCAGTCTCATGGGCTCTATGGGGGAAGGTCTAACAAGGACATAAACTCATAGAGAATTACCCTCTGCACTGAAAAACCATCTTAGTGGGACAGAGGAAAGAATAAGTGAGTCACTCGATACTCATTTGGGACTCAAGTCTTCTTTTGATAACAGAGTTTATCTATAAGCCTCGAGATGTGTTTGATTAAGCACCACAGGACGCATTTTCCACAGTTCTGAAAGGTCCCGAGCTGCCTGAAGTGCTCATGTTGGATGGAACTGTCTGGGAAACAGACCCTATTGTCATGGGGCTTTAATCATACCCTGCAACTCTAAAGCCCCAGAGGTTCCTTTTCACCTTGCACAATGCACTGACAGTTTTGCCTTCGCTGAACTGTGGATAAGTGAGAATGAGTGATAGTGACCTGCTTTTTCTTTTCTTTTGAATTGGCTGTTAAATATAGCCTTCCTTAGTTCCTTGCAAGTCCTAAGGAAATGAAAAGCTTTTATGGACCATCTATTCCACAGTTTGAAGATCTATTCTCCTATTTTGTAATTTTAAAAACTAACAAGGAAAATCCCCAAACGTTTATTATCATCTAAGGAAAGATTGGAAAATGCCTGTGACTTCATATAGAGTCTAATTAAAAGCAGTGGGCCCAAGGAACCCAGAGGTTTCCCAAATAATTTACAAAAAGAATTTTACTTGGAATTGGTAACAAATTAGTCTCAAACAGTGATTATCTCTAGAAGTCTGGAGGAAATAGTGTTTGAGAAAGAATATGGGAAAACTTTCTATGTATGGATATAGTAATACTCTATAATTAAGGGACATTATGAGTATACATTTGTCAAAGCAAAGGGTAATTCTATCAGCACATATGATGACCATTATACCTACCAGAGTACAAACAGAGGTCACCTTGACGCGGACATGGCCCCTGCTGTGGTCACAGGTCTACCGCTTTCATCTTCTCGCTTGCTGGAATGTGACCTCCAAGAGAGGAGGAAATGAATGATGGGAAAAGACGTTCTATTCTCCAAAGCCATTGAATGGGAAAAGGTAGGAGAAGCAGGAATAAAACTGTGGAATGAGAAAGATACTAGGGAAGTTATACAATAAAAGGCAACAGGAACCACATTCTAAATTTGGACATTTTATTTCTCTTTAAGATACATACCAAATAAGCAGTGAAGGGAGGTGGATCAGAGCAGTGATTCTCAATTATCTATGAGGTGGAATTCTATAACTCTGAGACTTTCAGAGTTATGGTTTAAGCTATTTCACACAATTCTAAGCTTAGTTATATCTTTTCATTTCCCTCCCTGCCTCCCCACTCCCATCCTTTCTTTCTTTCTGTCTTCCACTTAAGATTGGCTCTGAGCTCACTATATAGCCCAGGCTGACCGGGAATTCATAGCAATCCTGCTGCCTAAACCTTCCCAGTCTGGAGATTATAGATGTGCTCCACCATGCCCAGCTACAAAGATATAAAAATGTCACATTTCTCGCTAAGGAGAATGTCAATATCACTCTTCTCACTATTTTTCTGTCTTAGAAATATATTTTTCATGCAGATGTTATTTATGTTAATGTATAATAAATGCATAATTGTTTTTAAAGAATGTTTACAATTGTCTCATTTCAGTTGCAGCCTCTCCTACATTTTCCTGTGGCAAAATTTGACTGATATAACACAAACAAAGACCAGCCAAATAGCTCAGTGGATTAAACCGCCTGCAAGCAGTGCAGGTGCCAGGTGCTGTATGCTGCGATGGCAATTGAGACTGGGCCTGGTGGCACACCTGTAATACCAGATCTTGTGAGGCTGTAAACAGGCAGATCACTATGAGTCCAATCTAGTAGTGAGACTCTCAACACCCTATAGACCCTCCCCTAAAATGTAACACAGAAATTTGTGTTAAATTATTTTAAGCTGGATGTGATGGCACATGCTTGTAATCTTAGCACTCAGGAGGCTGAGGCAGGAGGATCATGTTTGAGGTCAGCCTGAGCTACATAGTGAGACTCTATCTCAAAAAAACCAAAGAAATTAAATTGAAGTAATGTATGTAGAATGTTCATGTTTTAAACACAAACTTCAAATGCATTTATGTACCATATAATCTCTACTTATTTCATGATACAGACCATTTATATCACTGTTTAAAAAATCTCATGTTTCATTCCATCCATACCCAGTTCCCTAGGGGTGACCATTATCCTGAATCCAATGCCACAGATTTACTTTAATTTTTTGGACAGCATATAAGTGGGATCATATATTTTACATACTCAGATTCAACTATATATACATATATATTTGTTATTTCTGTGGGGTTTTGGTGTCGAAGTTTGAAGGATAGCTTTGTGCATGCTAAGCACATGATTTACCAGTGCCCAACCTTATGTCTGCCTTTTTCTCTAAGAATATTTTTGAGATGTGTCTAGCCGGGCATGGTGGCACACTACTTGTCTTAGTTACTCTTCTCTCGTTGCTGGGACAAATACCTGACACCCAAAATGAAGGAAGGAAAGGTTTATTTGGCTCACAGTTACTGGAGGTTTCAGTCCATACTCAGCTGGGTCCAAGGCAGAGGGGCATATGGCAGAGGGCAGCAGTTCATGGCCGTGGACAACAACAATGCAACAAAGAGCAATGGCTACAGAAAGTCTGTCTCTCTTTCTTTTATGTTACATTCAGGCTCACTGCCCCAGGCTGGGGGAAGTGCTCACACCTGCAATCCCAGCAGTACTAAGACACATAATCCCAGCCTTGGATCACACATGATCCCAGTGGATCATGAATTCCAGAAGTCCCCACCCCATGACTACATGAGGCTTTGGGGGGACAACTACACACAAACCATAACACTACTATAATCTGAACACTCAGTAAGCTGAGGCAGGAGGATCCCCATAAGTTTGAGGCTGATTTGGGCTACATAGCAAATTCAAGGCCAGCCTAAACTACATAGCAAGACCTTGTCTCAAAATAGCCAATAAATAAATAAATAATTGAGATTTATGTGTGTTGTTTTGGCATATTAGTAGTCTATTCATTATGTTGCTAATGTTAGTCCATTCTATACCTATATCACAATTTTTAAAAAATTTTCCTGCTGATAGATATTTGGATTTTGTTTAGTCTTTGGCCACTGGGGGTAAAACTGCTATGAACATTCTTGTAGAAGTTTTTGCTGGACAATAAGCTGACTTTTCTGAGCACTGTGAATGTGGAATTCCTAGGACAGTGGTGGCGTGCCTATGACCTGTGTGTCACAGTGGGGAGTTTGTATGATTGAAAGCTCTAAAAATGTTGCCATCAGTGTGGAACAATTAAGTAAGTGTATATTTGGTTTTATAAGATGATGTCAAGTAATACGAAAATTCCATTTATTCCACATCCTCAGTAACACTTGATAATAACCATTTAAAAGTCTTTAGCTATTCTGCTGAACACACACAGTATGTTGTTACAGCTTTAATTTGCTATTATGGCTTATATCTTTTCTTTTTTTTTGTACCAAGAATCAAACTCTTGACCTTGTACTTGCAAGGCAGGAGCTGTGCTGCAGAGCTCCAACCCCCATGCCTTGTATCTGAACGTCCCCTCAAAGGGGCTTTTGGGAGTGACTGGACTATGTGTGTGATGCTGGATTAGCCCTCAGGTTGGCTTAGCATAGTTCTAGATGTAGATAATAGATTTACTGAAGAAAGAAGGCCCACTCTGAGTGTGGGTGGCACAGACCAATAGGCTGTTAGCCTAGCTGGAGTCAAAAAGGAAAAGAGGGCTGGGGAGATAGCTCAGCAGTCTAAGCGCCTGCCTGGCAAGTGCAAGGACTTGAATCTGATCCCTGATACTACATGCCCTGCTGGCCCAGTGCTGTGCCGGGCACTGAAACCAAGTGTGGAGGCACAGGCCTGTAATCCCAGGGCTAGGGAAGCGGAGACAGGAGATCACTATGAGTCCGAGCTGCATAGGGAGACCCTGTACTAAATCAATCAATCTTTTAAAAAAAGGAAAAGAAGGAAGTCAATCTGCTTACCTGCCTGGCCATGAACTGTTTGTCTTCTGCCATGCCTTCCTGCCTTGCAGCCAGCTGACTATGGGACTGAAACCTGTACAAACTGTGAGGTAAAAATAAACGTTTCCTCGTTCAGCTTATGGGTGTTGGGTATTTCATGCTTGCAATAAGAAAGTAAGATATTTCCATTTTAAATATTATTCTGAGTACTTTTTAATATGCTTTTAGGCATTTTAATATACTTTCTATGAAATGCTTTTTCAAATATTTTATTCTTTCAAAAGTTGAATTTCTTAATAAAGTAAAACTTTAAGAATCACATTTCCTTGGCTCATTGATTTGTAGGGATTCTTTGTATATTTTGTACATGGATTCTTTATCAGTCCATAGCTGGCATTACTTTATCAGGCAAATATTTTACTCTTTGTAAAATTGAATCTCTTAGTAAAGCAGAACAAAAATTGAATTTCCTTGGCTCATTGATTTGTAGGGATTCTTTGTATATTTTATATATGTATTCCCTACCAGTCCATAACTGACACTACTTTATTAGTCCATAGTTGGGTTATTTTCTTTTTTTCCCCCATAATTTTATTGAAGAACAGGGCCGGGGAGATGGCTCAGTGGAATAAATGCTTCCCTGGCAAGCTCAACGGCCTAAGTTCAATCCCGGGCTCTGAAAAAAAAAAATTACCAAATTTTATTGAAGAACAAATAGCAATGAGACAGTTTCAAATCAAATTAGTAGGACAGATTCAATAATCAATACATTACATATTGTTTTCTTAGTGGTTATTGTTGTACAAGGTGCAGACATGATATTCTATTCACAAACACTATTACAGCAGATCCTTCTATTCATTGAATTAAGAGAATGTTGCTGTATACCTATTTTTTTTCAAAGCTGATTTATGGGATAGCTTCAATAATTAATACTTTTTACATTGTTATCTTCCTCGTGATTATCTATAGTACAAGAAGTAGACAGTATATCCTGTCCAAACACTATTAGTGCAAATCTTTCTTCTCGTAGAATTACACAAAAGTAGCTGCATATTTATATCCTAACTATTCTGTATATACAAATACAGAATGGTCCTTCCTTTGTATCCCTTTTTTTTTGTTCAGTCCTGTGAGGGAATGGGTATTCTATTGGTATTCAATTATTATAGGTGCTTGGATTTAGCAAAACACTCCAACACAGTCCAGCAGTCCACAATAGTAGTGGGTTATCCACAGAAGTTGTTGATGTGAGCCTTTCACAGCTCAGCATATTAATATGGCTTTACTTTATATACCTCATTTTTATACTTTTCTTCTGGATGGTTAAGACCAAGATAAAGCAAGACCTATATAACAAGAAATGTAACTTTTGTATCTGATGAGGTCAATCAAATCCCTTAAGGGTTTATCCTGTAAACCTGTACTGTAGTTTGCAGATGCTTTGTCAGTGCCAGCTATGTGGATGAGTCATGGCCATTGCTTAACCAGTTTGCTCTCTGTGAAAGCCTGAGAGAATGTTTTCTCTCCAGATGGCTCTCCTTAGGCACACTCTACATCATCAATCACATTCCTCTGTGGCTCTATAATCTCCTTGATCAGAAAATTTGGGGCACAACTGAGTTACATACAGTACATATATAGGAGTACAGGTTCTCCTATGTCCTCAGCCTTCACTGATCTTGAAAGGCTAGGGCCAAAATGTTGGCTGACCTTGCAACCTGGGATGATCAAATGTTCTTAATTTTAATTAAGTTCAATTTATCAATTTTCTTTTGTAGTTTAGTGGGTTTTGTGATAAGATTAAGATATTTGTACCTACTCCAACCCAATATCATGAAAATATTTACCTATGTTTTATTTGGATGTTTCATTGTTTTAGATTTTGAATGTAGGTCCTGAATGTACTTAAAAACAATTTTTGTGTGATTTAAAATAAGGGTTGGGGCACTTTATTTTCCATATTCATACCATTATCACAACACCAATTATTAAAAGGTAATTACAGAAGCGCCTTTGATGTAAATCAAGAAGTCTGTGGTTTTGATTTCCCTGGTCGTAGTTATCTGCGCTCAACTTTGACCTTAAAATACTAAATGTAAGATTCTAGACATAAACAATAAGTTTTCAATTAGTAATTTTTAGTATCATTCTGAGTGGTGGGATGAGCTTTCACACCATCCTTTCCCTCTTTCCTGGCATACAGAACCATCCCTTTGTCCACGGTATCAGTGTTGTGCTACCCTGGGTATCAGGGTGGTGCTACCATCCATTAGCAGCTGTCTCAGCAGACCACTGTTGCACTGTCGAAGTACTTGTGTTAATAATAGCCTCAAGGCAGGGAAGTAATGGTGCAAGGAAGGTACCAGAGCATAAAACATGGAGTGACAGATGTGGCGACATTGTAGGGCATATAGGAAAAAACAGCACTGATACTCCTTGATTCCTGATGGGGTTATGTCCTTATAAAAGCATCATAAAAGTAAAAAACAAAGTATGTTTAATACACTTAACCTACCAAACAGCATAGCTTAACACATAGCATGCGGCATAGTATCATTGTCTGCCCTTGTGATTGATTATGTGGCTGACCAGGAGTTAGGGTTCAGTGCTGCTGCTTAGCATCTTGAGAGAGGGTTGTAATGCCTGTCTCTACTCCAGAGAAAGGTTAAAATTTAGACTGTGATTTCTACTGAATATATTATTTTGCACCATTATAAAATCAAAAGTTTGTAGGCTCAGACATCATTAACTTTGGTAGTATATCAGGTTGAGGATTATCTACAGTATCAGGCATTCATTGGGGGTCTTGGAATATAACTATTGGGAATAGAACAGGATAAGTGAATTTGAGGATGTAGTCTAGACACCTTTTTCTGTTCTAGTGGTTGTTTTGTCTATCCTAGTTTTAGGAGTACTCTATTTTTTTTTTCTTTTTTTTTTTGTCTTTTTGAGACAGGTTCTCACTATGTAGTTCAGGCTGGCCTTAAGCTCACTTTGTAGCTCAGGCTGGTCTCGAACTCACAACAATCCTCCTGCCTCAGCCTCCCGTGTGCTGGGATTATAGGCATGCGCCACCATGCCCGGCCTGTTTGTCTTTGGAGATAAGGTTTCACTATGTAGTTCTGGCTGGCCTTGAACTCACTATGTAGCCCAGGCTGGTCTTGAACTCACATGCTCCTCTTGCCTCAGGCTCCTGAGTACTGGGATTACAGGCATGTGCCACCATGTGCACGAGGCTTTAATTTTTTTTGCAAAGTACTCTATTTTAATTTTCAGCTTTATAATAAAACTTGAAATCTTGTGGTTAGGACCTCCAACTTTGTTTCTTGTATGTTACTCCCTTTGTATACCCACAATGTACTTTGGCTTAGTCATTGTTAAAAATCTAAAGGCACTGTATATTGTGGCACACACTTGTAACCCTAACACTTTGGGAGGCTGAGACAGAAGAATCACTGCAAGTTTGAGACCAGCCTGGGCTACAAGGTGGGCTCAAGGCAGCCTGAACGGCACAGTAAGACCCTGTCTCAAAAAGCAAAAATAAATAAATATTGGAAGAGGGTGTAGCTCAGTGCAAATGGCTTAGGTTTAATCCCTAGGACTGGGGTGGGGGGAACATATCAAGAGGTCTGGAGACTAAAAGATTTGAAAGCTGCTTATTTTTCAAAAAGAAGCCCAGGATCAAACCTCAGTTCCAGCCACTTATTTGCTGAAGGACATTGGCAAGTAATTTGATGTTTCCACGACTCCATTTCCTCATCTATAAATTGGTACAATAATAGCTGTATAATTCAACAGGGTTGTACTTGTCAAACATTAAGGCTTATATAAATGTTTCTGTATTTGTTAAATAGACACACACATATATTTTAAAATAATATTAACTCAAAGAGCACAAGTTTAAAAAATTTAAACAACCAGACAGGAAACACTGAAGTTTTTGACAAGCTAAGGATACTCAGAATTCAGTGTATCAGCTTCATTTGAAAATAAAAATATATGAAGTAATAAATACTAGCAATGAATTACTGAAAATTGAAATAAAAAATATCACATTTATGAAGCATCAATCAACATGAAATATCTAGAGATTAATTAAACAGAACATGTGTAAAACCTGTATAATAAAACTACAAAACATTGCTGAGAGAAATTAAAGATGATTTAAACACACAGGGGGATATTCCATGTTCAAAGATTAAAAGACTCTGTAATTGCTAAGACATTAATTCCTCCCAATTGATCTAGAGATTCTCTGAAAACCCTATCAAAATTCTAAAATCCCAGCAGGTAATTTTGTAGATATTGACAAGTTGACTCTAAAATTAGTATGGAAAAGCAAAGAACCCACAAAAATCAAAAGAATCTAAAAAGAATGAAGTTGGAAAAACCAAATCACCATATTTTTAAGACTTATGTTAAAATTATAGTAAATAAGATTAGAAAAAGCATAAAGATAGACATAGGTTAATGGAACTGGATCTAAAAGCCAGAAACAGACTCACACATGCAGTTTCAATTGTTTCTTGTTCTTATATAAAGGTGCCAGTATAATTGAATGGGAGAAAGGAAATTGTTTTGAATAAATGGTGCTAGAACAATAGGATATCTAAGTGTAAAGATAAACCTCAACCCCTAATTTTGTATCTTAGACAAATATTAATTCAACATGTGTCACTGAACAAAATATGAATGCTAAAAGTATGATTATTGATACGGTATTATGATTTGGGTCTAACATGGTTCCCTAAAATCACATGCATTCAAAGATGGGGTGGCAAGTGATTAGATTAGGAGCGCTCTAGGGGATTTGCTGTCAGGAGGTAGGGCTAGGTTGGAAGAGGTGGGTTCCTGGGGTATGCCCTGGAGGGGAATGTCTCCTTCCCAGGCTTCTCCCCCTCTCTGCTTCCTTGCCATCATGATACTCACCATACTGAGCTGTTTTCTTCTATCTAGGCTCTTGCACCATGCTACCTACAATGCAAGGACTACAACTTCTAAAGTGGGAGCCAAAATAAACCTTTCTCCCTTTCACTTGTGGGTGTAGGACAATGTGTCTCACCAGCAAAGAAAATGATGGGCCAGGGAGATGGCTCAGTAGAATAAGTGCTTCCCTGGCAAGCACAAGGGCCTGAGTTCAATCCCCAGTTCCTCCCCCAACCAAAAAAAAAAAAAAAAAAAAAAGGAAAATGACTGCAACAGAAAGAGAAGCTGATTTTCCAGTGTCGAGTTAGGCAAAGACTTCTCAGGAGACAAAACAATAACCATCAGGGATGGAGGTACAATGCTTGCCTAGTATGTTCAAGATTCTATGGTCAATTCTCAACATTGCAAAAGCAAAACAAAATGTTAATCAATTAAAAGCATTAATAAATTGGACTTCCTCAAAATTGTTCATCAAAAGACACTTGTGAAAATGAAAACATAGGCCATAGACTGGGAAATAATAGTTGTAAAACATATTTAGAAACAAAGCCTTATATCCAGACACATAAAGAGCACCTAAAGTTCCATGATAAAAAATGGGTAAGAAATTTGAACATACACCTTACCAAAAAAAAAGTAAGAACCCTGAAAAGATGCTCAATATTACTATTCACTAAGCAGATACCAATTAAAACCACAGTAATTTATCACTATACACTTAGTAGATGGCTAAAATTAGAAAATATTGAAAGCACTGAGCAGAGGTGAAGATAAATAACAACTTAAAGCTTGATAAATTGTTTGTGAGAATATAGAATGGTAAAGCCGTTTGGAAAAAATATTAGGACTCTCATGAATAATACTTTTCCATATGATGAAGCAATCCTATTTTTAGGTATATAGCTAAGAAAAACTAAAATATACCCACTTGGCATCTAAATGTGATTTTTTTTTAGCAGTTTAATTCATAATAGCCCCAAGCTGGAAACAACTCACATGTCTTAGTTACTTTATTGTTACTAGGACATAATACCTGATACCTGCAAGTTAAAGGAAGAAAGGTTTATTTTAGCTCAGTCTGTAGAGGTTTCAGTCCATTGTCAACTGACTAAGGCAGAAAAGCATGGCAAAGGGACATAGAAAAAAACAAAACAAAAAAAAACAGTTCATGGCGTGGTAGGCCAGCAGCAGTGACTTCCTTCTTTCCCTTTCTAGTCCAACTATTTATTCCATCTAAGCTATAAGCCTATTGGTTGGTGCCACCCATACCCAAGGCTGAGTCTTTCATATCTGGTAAACCCATCATCCATACCCAGAACTGTGCTAAACAAATCAATGAAGCCGGGCGTGGTGGCGCATGCCTATAATCCCAGCACTTGGGAGGCTGAGGCAGGAGGATTGTTGTGAGTTCGAGACCAGCCTGAGCCACAAAAGTGAGCTTAAGGCCAGCCTGAACTGTATAGTGAGACCCTGTCTCAAAAAGACAAAAAAAAAAAAAAAAAACAAATCAATGAGCTAATCCAATATCACACACCCATGACCCAGTATCACACACCATGATTCAGTCACTCCCAAAAGCCCCATCTATAAGCACGTAAGTGTCGTAGGCAGCTGAGTTAGATAGAAATATTCTAGGCAGTCAGAAAGGGGCCAGGCCCTCAAGGAAACAAGATGGAAGGCAAAGTGACTTTGCAACTTGGAAGAGACAGATACTCCCTATGGGCCACACCTCAAGACCAAGACAAAAAGAGGAAACATAGCTACATACTTCTCTAGGGATGGGCATCAAGGATTAATATTCTAAATAGGTATCAATCACCTTGAAAGGGCCCTATTGAGTCACTAGCTCAACCTCTAACAGGAAGAGACCCTGTCCCATTTTCATGCCTGCTTGTGACGTGACTCGCTTCCCCATTTGGTACTGGATTTAATCAATTTTACCTGAACAATGATGGCTGTAATCCCATTGGCTGACCATAGTTTTGTCCCATCTCTTGTCCACCTAAGCAAATTCCCATGTCTTCACCACCTTAGACCTACCTCACCACATGGTTTTCCTCTATAAAAGTCCCTGGAAGAGACAGCTTCTTGGGGAACTACCCACTCGGGCTCCACTCCTGTCCCTCTCTCAGACAGGAGCTTTCTTTCCTTCAATAAATCTATTCTGCTCATAACCTCTGTTTGTTCCTAAAATTCATTCTTTGGTTTTAGAGAACATGAACTTGTCCAGGTCAGATCAGGAGATCATTTTTCCCTATGTCATTTGGAGGTTCCCTATATCATTTGGAGGTCACCCACCCAAGATCAGTTTTTCTCCCTATATCATAAGGAGGGAGGAGGATTTAGATATAGGCCATAGCCATATTGTGGTACATGCAAACAATGGAATAGTACTCCACAATCAAGCAACAAACTATTGAGACATGTAACAACATGAATGATCCTCAAAAAAACTATATATTAAGTTAAAAAAGGACACAAAAGAATGTGTATCACCTAGCTCCATTTATATGACCTACTGAAAACGGTGAAAGTATTGTGCCATAAAACAGAGCAGAGGTTTTCAGGAACTGGGGGTGGAGAAAAGAGAACTGACCATAAAGAGCTGGATTTTTTTTTTTTTTTTTTTTTTTTTGAGATAGGGTTTTACTGTGCAGTTCAGGCTGGCCTTGAACTCACTTTGTAGCTCAAGCTGGCTTTGAACTCAAAGCAATTCTTCTGCCTCAGCCTTGAGTGCTGGGATTACAGAAGTATGTCTGGCAAGAAGTGACATTTTTAAAAGGAATAGAGACGTTTTATGTTCTGATGAGATAGTGATTACATGAATATATCAATTTGCGAAAACTAAGATAACTATGTTTTACAATTGGTGCATTTAATATATAACTCAATAGACCTGACTTTTAAAAACGAAATGCAAGGTATTTCTATTTTCTTTGAGTGTGTATTTTAAATTCTGCCTGATAGGGGCTGGGGAGATGGCTCAGTAGAATAAGCGTTTGCCTGGCAAGCACAAGGTCCTGAGTTCAGTCCCTGGTACTGCAAACAAAATAAAAAAAAATTCTGCCTAATAAACTTATGTATGCCTCTCAAACTAATTTCAAAAACCAAAAAATCAGAGCTACCTTGCAAACTTAGTCTTTTTAGGTATGGCCTCATGTAGAATGCAAAAGAGTAAGATTTTTACTAGTCTCTGTTGTACGGTTTCACTTTCTATGGTCAACTGTGATTTGAAACTATTAAGTGGAAAATTCCAGGAATAAACAATTCAGAAGTTGTAAATTGCACATCCTTCTGAGCAGCGTCATGAAATCTTGCACCATCTGCTCCATCTTTCTGAGGACATGAATCATCCTTTTGTCCAGAACTATCCATGCTGTATGTGCTACTACCTCCTAATCACTTAATAAGCATATCAGTTATCAGATTAACTTGTCCTGATATCATAGTGCTATGTTTAAGTAATCCTTATTTTATTTAATAGCCTCAAAGCATAACAGTAATACCAGCAATTTGGATATGCCAAGGGAAGCCACAAAGTGATTCCTTTCAGCACAAAAGTAGAAGGTGTTAGCTTCAAAAAATAAACAAAAATAATGTTTTGATAATTGCTAAGATCTATAGTAAGCTTGACTTATATCTATAAATTATGAAGACAGGAAAATAAATTCATGTTAATTTGCTAATGTACCTTATACTCAAAGGTAATGACTATAACACATGATAATTTCCCCAAAGATCAACCTTGATTATAGATTTTTTTTTGTACCAGGGATAAAACTCACAACCTTGTGCTTGCTAGGCAGGCACTTTGCTACTGAGCTATCTCCCCAGCTCCCAAGTTATTTATTTATTTATTTTGTGGCACTAGAGATTGAAGTCAGGACCTTGTGCTTGCCAGGCAAATGCTTATTCTACTGAGCTATCTCCCCAGCCCCAAATCAACTTTGAACCTAACCACTGAATTTAATTAGGTTCTCATCCAACTCAGTTTGTGACAAAAATTGTGTGTAAAGAACCATGATTGTGGGGCCGGGGAGATGGCTCAGTGAAATAAGTGCTTCCCTGGCAAGCTCAAGGGCCTGAGTTCAATCCCCGGTTCCACAAAAAAAAAAAAAAAAAGAACCACTATGGTGAACTGAGGTGTCACTGTATTTAGTTAAGGTGTAGAACACATTAATTTATGAAATTCACCTGAGGAGCTAGCTCAGCGTTAGGTCCCTTGTCTAGCATGCAGGAGGACCTTGGTGCAGGCCCCAGGAGTGAGGAAAAAAAGAAAAAAGTATAGGCTTCAGCACTATCCTCTGTTTCTATTTGAGTGTGTGCTGGGTGTCACATGGTTACATGTTAAATGTGTTACATGGTGTTACATGAGAGAAATTAGAAGCAACAAGAAAAAAATATTATATATATATATGTGTGTGTGTGTGTGTGTGTGTGTGTGTGTGTGTGTGTGTGTGTGTGTATACACATATACATACAATTTTTACCACTTTTAGAGGGCTGGGGTACAGCCCAGGAGATGAACTTTCTTACCTCTGAATCCCTACAAATAATATTGTGCTTAGCAAATGACAGGAATTTACTGAAGTTTGCTAGAAATGAATTTATGCTCTAAGTATTAAAAGACATGTGGCCTAATTATTGCATTAGGTTTGGCAGATGGGCTAACATCATGAATGGTCTGAACTGTGGGTCAAGTGTACCCAAGATTCAGCAATTCACCAGAAGGACACATAGATAGGACTTGGAAAAGGCTGAGGTATTCAGTTATGGTTTGTTGCAATGAAAGGTGTAACAAATTATAATCAGCAAGGGGAAAAGACACATAGGACAAAACCCAGGAGAAATTAGGCATAAGCTTCTAATTGTCTTCCGTTCATCTCATAGATAGCACTTAACTTCTCAGCAATGATATGCAAAGTGCCCCTAACCAGGGGAACTCACTTAAGCCTAGATATCCAGGATTTTTAGTAGAGGTCAAACACATGGGCATGAACCTTTTATATAAGTTACCATAGCTATTTTCAGCCATATAGAAGTCAAAATGACAGGGTTTCAGGCATGCAAAAAAAGGTCTTTGCTCTAAATCACACTGTTTGAATAATCCATATGATCAAACTGAGACAATGTAGATCAAGGCCTCAGGCATACAAACACATTTATCAGACAAGATACTCCCAGATTCAGAGGTTATCTTCCAGAGCTGGTTGATGTGCAAGTTTTGAGTAACCCAAACTTAATGAATTATTTTTTAATTACATAGATTATATCAAGATTTTATTACCCAACTACTTTTAAGATTTTTCCTTCATCTTCAGTTTTCATGAGGGTTTAGTTATTTTTTATTTTCATTTATTTATTTATTTTTTGGTGGAACCGGGGATTGAATTCAGGCCCTTGTGCTTGCCAGGCAAGCACTTATTCTACTGAGCCATCTCCCTGGCCCCTATATCAAGATTTTAAAGACTAGGGGTTGGGGAGATGGCTCAGTGGAATAAGCGCTTCCCTGGCAAGCACAAGAGCCTGAGTTCAATCCCCAGTTCTACAAAAAAAAAAAAAAAAAAAAAAAAATCTAAAAGATTTTAAAGACAGGATATATGAATAGTTTCTATTTACCTGTGTATATGATGGTGTATAATACTCCCAAAATTTATATCTTCTATTTTATGTATATGTATTTTTTTCTAGATAAAAGTTTTATGGCTTTTATCAGGTTATCAAACATCCCACCACTCAAAAACTTTGAAGAATCTAGAGCGAGGCCACAAGATGGTAGAACAGGAAGCCATTGAATCTACTCTCTTAGACACTGACTTAACCACAATGTATAGCTTATAAATCTAAGGGAACTCCAAAAGCCAGTTAGAAAGTCATAGTAGCCAGGGAACTAAATTACAGGCAAGAACTGCTGTGCTGGAATGGAGAAGCTGTGAGTTTTGTATGTGGTACTTCTTCGCCTCCAAGCCAGAACAGCTTAGTGTGATCAGAAAAACATGCCAATTCTTGGTTGTTCTTTTGGGAGAGAAAGAGAAGAGTGAACTGTACTTCCAATGTGCTGGCTTTCTGAGGGAGCTTCTAAGGCATTGGTTTTTGTCTTGTCTGACTTTGAGTGCAGGGAGGTAACTGGCATACCTTGGATAACAACAAAGGAGAGTCTAGGCCAATGGTGGCAAACATTTCAGAGACCAGGGCCAAACTACAAACCCAAGCCCATTTATTTATGGCAAAGTGCCAACACTATAATTAAACCTTCATAGTGAGGGTTTGATTTAGAAAAAAAAAAGACAGCTCATACATTAACATCTTTTGTCTTAAAAGAAACAATAACAGCATTCAAGTGAAACAAACAGCAATTATTGGAAAGTAAGTTTGCACTTGGTGTGCTTTTGCATAATTAATGTGATCTTTGCAGTTGCATGCATGCTGATAATTTGTCAAAACTTGGTTTATACTTCATTAATCTGATAGGTAGGCACTTAGGTCACTGAGCCATCTCCCTGGCATACTTCATTAATTTGAGAGAAATACAGAGATGTGGTCATCTGTTGGTCTGTTTCTTATATCAGATTCAATATAGTCCAAACCTGAAAACATCTCCTCACAAGCATAAGATGATCCAAACAAGGTAAGAAAAGCAATCCCAAGTGCTTTTGTTGACTTAAAATTATTTGGCAAAGAGTTCCAAACTTTAAGGATTTTCAGAACTACCAACTGTGCTGTGCTTTGTCATCCTTTCACATTCTGTTATTTCTAGTCTCACAAGTGTTGCCTGAAAATGATAGAATTTATTTTTCCAGATAGAGCTTTCTTAAAATTCCAATAGCTCCATTTCCAGATTTCCAAAATCTAACCAATATAAATAACAAAGATCAAATTCCTCGAATTTGGCTGGAGAAATAACACAGGGTTGTTTCCATCTTAAAGAACTGCAAAAATGTTACTGAAATTCTCCTTTGAAGCTGCTAGCTACAATGCTAGAAAATTCCTTTAGATATCCTTATGGCTTATCTGAAAATGTTGCGGAATTTTTAAAGTTCATTTTTAGATGTGGAAAAAGCTCAGCTGCCCATTTTGATCTGGGTGGCTTGGCTCACATTCTGACAGGGGGCGCTCTGCATGCCTGCTGTGACACACCTATTGTAGGTTTGTCACCAGTGGCCCAGGTGGAGGTTTGGGGAAGACAGGAGGACCTGCAACATTGCAGAAAAATACCAGAGAGAATAGAAAATTAAGAGCACCTGAAAAAAACTTTCTAACAGGGAAATTACATGTATCAGCTCTAAGAAATGTACCCCCCAAAAAGATTGAAAGGCCCACACAATCTGTAACTGGGGTAAGTGGTGAAAGCCTGTGAACACCAGAAATGTGTTTT
>PVKA01038063.1:0-20521 GCA_004027165.1 Ctenomys sociabilis | reverse complement strand
GGACTAGATATCTTTTCTACATCTTGTACTATGAATAACCAATAGGAAGATAACAATGTAGAAAGTATTAATAATTGAAACTGTACTATAATTCAGCTTTAAGAAAAGATAGGTATACAGCTACATTCTCTTAATTCATTGAGCAGAGGCACGTGCTCTAATACCATTTGTACATAGAGTAAGATGTATGCGCCTTGTATAACAAAAATCACTAGGAAAACAATGTGAAATGTACAAATTGTTGAATCTGTCCTACTAATTTGATTTAAACCTTTCTCATTGCTACTTGTTCTTCAATTAAAAAAAAATAATTTTACCTAGTGCTTTTGTGTTCCCTAAACTCAACAGTGTACACAGTGTTGCAATGAGACTTGATATTCCTTCTTCCTCAAAGTGAAGCAATTTGTCATAAGTACAATGTCTTTTTTGTATATGATTTTAAGATGTTTGCTAAATACTAAAAAGAATTTTAATGTATTTGCTTCTATAAAACATCATATTGAAATGTGTAACTTATTATTACTATGTTCATTGTATTCAGTAATCTATATCCATGTCTGGGCTCCACCAATATTTAGTGGACTAAAGAAGTTTTGAGTATATAGATATACCTTAAAGGGCATCATGTTTGGTTATTTTGCAGTGTCAAAATAACTAGGTGCACATGAATTGAGTAGATAATTCCGATTATTTTCCTCCAATTTAAATTTTTTCTGTGTCTTTATTGATCCCTCTTTGAATTTATCACTTTACCTATGTATATTTTACCCACGTTTATCAAAAAATGCTAGATATTTCACCATGTAATTAATAGAATTTAAGCATGATAATGTAAGAAAATTCATTGGTCTCTTAAGCATATTTACAAAGTAAATCAAACAGCTGTTTTTATTATATATTTTGGAAACCTATGGATATTGTAAAATGCACATGCATTACTTTCTTAAAATGTTCTGGCTTCATAAAGACTTCACCAATATATCCTTAGGGGAAAAAAAGAAACAAAAAGGAGTATTTTTTTTAAAAAAACATAAAAAATCTGAGAAATGCATACAAAAATATCTTCATATATTTAGATTAAAAATACTGATTAGTATGTACACCTGGGGGAGTTAAAGTTCCAAGGTTTTTGTTTCTTATAATGCTGAAAATTTAATGTTTTAATTTTGAAACCATACAAAGTGAAATTTCAGTGGTGACAATGAGAACAGTATATAAATTGGTCAAATAGCAGAGGTAGAATGGATTTGATATTTTTTTTTCTTTGATTCTAAGTCTGCCCATGAAGTTTAGGCTGGCCTTGAATTCACTGTATAAGCCATGCTACCCTCCAGCTGACCACACACCTCCTATCTCAACCTCTCAAATGCTGGGATTACAGACATGTGCCACAACACCTGGTTATGGGATAAGGTTGAAAGTGAGAGAAGAAAATGAGGAAACAATTTAAGTAATATGTAAAAAAAAATCAAGGAAAGAAAGAAATCACAGGAACATGAATAACTTAAATAGCAGAAATAGCTCAATATAAAAAATCATGCAAATCAACTAAAAGCCCCAATTTAAAGATACATTATTAGATTGGAAAGTATAATACAGAAATACATTATTTATGATATATGTAGATAAGAAATACATCCTAATAGAATCTTAAGAGAAATTTTAAATACTCAAAAATAAATGCCAATGTTTTACAGAAAATTTGAACAAATAGGAAATTAGAAGGAAACTCTAAGTTTCAACAGTTACATTACAGAAAAAAGATTGAAAATTGAGATATATAGGAATAAAAGAAAAATCGAGCTAGAGCCTGTCATGTGGCTGCTAGGCATGATAATACTTGGAGCCAGAGGGACAGCCTTATCTCCTAGAGGTCCTGTAATATCTCAGGTCTTTGACTCTCCTACTCTCAACGGTTACAGCAAGTAGCAGGATCTCAGAAACCCCACCCCAAAATTCGAAGATGATTCATGGCAATATGCCTACCTCCACATCCCAGGTGGTGGTATAAAAACTTATTCATTGAACTCATAGAAGAAAAATGTCCAGGGGCTGTGGAGATGGCTCAGTGGAATAAGTGCTTCCCAGGCAAGCATAAGGGCTTGAGTACAATCCCTGGTTCCGCAAAAAAAAAAAAAAGAAAAAAAAAGAAAAGAAAAGAAAAATGTCCAGCAAGATATACTATATAGAGAGAATTCAACATTCAAAATTAAAGAGGTATACAGAATATCAAATAGCCATGACCAGGAAAACACATCTCCACAACACATAATCAAAATACCAGAATTTCAACAAAATGAGAGTACACCAAAAGCGGTTAATAGAAAGAAGGCAAGTAATCTGCAAAAGCTAGTCTATTAAGACAACAGCAGATTTCTCAACACAAACCTTAAATTTCAGGAGGGCTTATTTTTTTGGCAGAACTTGGGATTGAACTCAGATCCCTGTGCTTGCCAGGGAAGTGCGAGCCACTTCTGCAGCACTTGAGTTGAACTTCTTTAACTATGCAAATAAATGAAATGGTGATCCAACCAGGACACCATTTTTTTTTTTTTTCTTGTTTTTTAGAGACAGTCTTGGTCTGTCTCCACATCCTGCCTCCTCGTCCAAGGCGGTGGTATAGAAGTCATGTGCCATCATTGCTGGTGAGCACTGACTTCTATATCTTACAAAATTACCCTTCAAAATTAATGGAGAAATGGACTTTCCCGGATAAAAAAATTAAAGAAATGCATGACCACTAAATTAGCATCTCAAAAACACTTAACAGAACACTAGACAGAAGAGTCCAAAAGCACCAAATAGCCTAAAGGAAACTAATTATACATCTAGCTGAGACAACAGTAAAAAGAAAAAAAAAAGAATAAATGACTCAACACTAAAAAGTAATGACATTACATGATTACAATAATAATTTACTGTCAAAAGTTTGACATCTCTATTATGGTTTGTGCCTGTCCTCCAAAAGGTCACGTGAATCAGGCTTTCCAGAGGTGGCTGGATCTAGAGGTTGTGACTGGTTCATTTCTAATGCTGAAATTGGGTATGTGAGTGCTACACCTGCCCTAGGGTGTGTACCCTGCACACAACATAAGAGAAGAGGCTTACTTCTCCCTTTGCACTTGTTGCTTTTCGCATCTTCCACTATCACGAATATTTGCCCCTCAGCCATACCACCCTGCCTTAGAGCCAGCTGATAATGGACTAAAACCTTTACAAATTTTGAGCTTTGTAAATCTTTCCTTCCTTAACTTTGAGTGTAGGGTACTTTGTCCCAGTAATAATAGAAAAGTAACTATCTCCCCTGTCAAAACAAGGACTAGCAGATTGGAACAATAAACAAAATACAATCATATATCACATTCAAGACACACACTTTTACAAAAGAATGCACCAAGACAGAAAAATAAGTAAAAAGAATACTCCAGGCATAAGTGTCCCAAAAGGAGGAATAGTTATCTAATTCTCAGACATAAAGCCAAAACTGATCAGAACAAACAAAGATGATCACTATGTATTAATAAAAAGAACTGAACAGGGAGAGATAACAGTTATAAACATACATACACTGGGTAAGTGATGGCAAAGGTGAGCGATCTTGAAGACTGTCTGGCAGGTTTAACAGCATACACCATCTTCTTATGCATGGAAACTTGTTATGAGAAGGTTCTGAAGAAAGTTTCCAAGTATATTTAAGAACAGAATGAGAGGAGACATGCTCCTAAAGGCCTCCTTCTAACATCCCATTAAGAGGACTTTGAGCTATTGCAATTACCATTTATGAAGACAGAGGCATGAACAGTGGAAGATAAGCCATTGATTTAAAGATCCCACCTTCCACTGGGACCCTCGTCTGTTTACTGATTGATCAAAGTGTCCCTACCTCGTCTCCAAGCATCATTCCTTTGTATCTGCTGCCAGAGCCATGGTGCCATTTACTCCAAGAACTTTCTAAAATTCCATACCTGGGGTGACCTCTAGTCGCTCAGCATCCACTTTGTGTCTCAAAATTGTGTAGGATTCTACAATCTTTTGATAAATTTCTGAGAAAACACAATGAAGCACTTCATGATTCTATTTCATTCTTTTTGGTGGAACCAGGGATTGAACTCAGGCCCTTGCACTTGCCAGGAAAGCGCTTATTCCACTGAGGCATCTCCCCAGCCCCAACTTCATGATTTTAATTCAGAGCCATTTAGTAAAATATCCATTTGGTTACCCAGTACATTTTTATTTCTTCCCCGCCATCAGCGCCACTTTATTTCTTGGCCAGTTTCCCAGGTAGCACTTGATTTCAACGTGTATTGTCTTAGTGATCAGTATGATTTCCCTCAAGTTAATAAAATGCTTTCTTCCAGATAGAATTAGGTATGTCTGTGGTTTTGTTAGCGCAACTCCCAGATTTCGCAGAACTACCCATTTTGCTGTGATTCCAGCCCTAAGATTGATTTCAAGTGCTCTTCAGTTTGTTGAAGAAAATAATGTATAATGTGATTTGTCCCATTATAGCAAGTATTCTTAACTAAAGCAGCATTTAATGCAAAAAAACCCCCGCTAAAACAAATACATGTTATATACTGAATGTTGGCATACCAAACCTTATAAAACAAAGCCTAAAGGCAAATAGACAATCATAGCAGGGGGCTTTCAATACTGCACTGTCATAAATAAGTCAACTAGATTTTAAAAAATCAGCAAAGAAATTTCAGATTTAATCCTCATCTTTGAAAAACTGGACTTCACAGATAGGCACAATGTTTTATCCAACAAAAGAATAGACTTATTTCTTTTAGCAGTACATGGAACCTTTTCAGAATAGTCCTTAAAGCATTCTTAAATATAAAATAATTGGAATAATCTGCACACTATTGGATAGCAGAATAAAACCAGAAATCAATAACAAAAAAGCATATAAACTATGCAAACTCATGGACATTCAATAATAAACATTAAATAGTTAATGAATTATGAAAAAATGAGGGAGGACATTAAAAAATGCTTAGAGTCGAAGGATAATGGGAAAAAAACTATTAAAGCACAATGAAAGGGAAACAATGAGAGCACTTCTAAGGGGAAAAACTTATGGCTGTTACTGCACATAATAAAATAAAATCTCAATCTCAAATAAATAAGCTAGGATGCTTCTCAAGGTCCTAGAAAAACAAAACAACCTAAATCCAAGACTAGTTGGAAGGAAAAAATGTATGAAGATCAGAGCAGAAATTAATGAAATTGAGAAATAAAAACATTTACCAATGCAATTGGATATGAAAAAACCCACAACAAACCCACCAAAATCCACATTAAAATAAAACTATTTAAAAATTTATATTCCAATAAATTTGAAGTATATTCCTAGACATGAATTAACTACTAAAGTTTAAACAAAAAGATACAAAAGAAACAGATACAGGACCAGCCAGATAGCTCAGCAGATTAAAGTGGGGGGGGGGCTGGATCCTCCAGGCGCTCTGCCAGCCCCACCCGAGGCACACTGAACTGCAGTTGAGACTGGGCATGGTGGCATATGCCTGTTATCCCAGCACTTGGGATGCTGAAAAAAAGGACAATCACTATGAGTTGGATCTACATAGTGAGACCCTGTACTAAATTTAAAAAAAGATACACAAATAACAGGCAATGAAATGAGGCCAACAAAAAAGCTGACAAATTTATGGATTCAGTATAGAATTCTACTAGAAGTTCAGGGGTGATTTACTACCAATTTCCGTGAAATTGAAAGGGAAGGAATATTGTCAAATTCATTTCTGGAAGGAAGCATTAACCTGGTATAAAACCCAGACAATGACAAAAGAAAAAAAAAAATACAGGACCATCTCTGTAATGAAGATAGATGTAAAACTCCTCAACAAGACACTAATAAATAGGGGCCGAGGAGATGGCTCAGTGGAATAACTGCTTCCCTTGTGGAACCGGGGAGGTCAATCCTTGGTTCCACAAAAAAGTGATAAACAGAATGAAACAAATCATTAAAAGAATCACAATTTTTATTTTATTTTTTGTATTTAGGGAAGGGTCTACAGGATGCTCAGTGTCTTACTTCTAGACCAGAGTTGTAGTGATCCGCCTGTTTACAGCCTCCCAAGAGCTGGGTTACAGGTGCATGCCACCACGCCCAGTCTCAACTGTCATCTCAGCGTGCACCAGGAGTGGGGATGGCATGGCAGGCCTGGGTAGAACATTTTCATGGACTCTAATCTGTTAAACTTCTCATTCATGTTTGGTTTCCTTCTGTTTATTAGCTCAGTTAGTTTTTAGTCTTCTGTAAGCTGCCTGATTATTTTATTACAATCAACATCTAATTAATTATATGTGAACCTGCTAAGCATCTTACTGATATTTTTAATGTCCACTGATTCTCTTTCAAATAATTTATTTGTATGGCTTTTTCCTTCAAGACGAGCTATGAGTTGTCTTTTATTTGGTGTACTATTCTTAAATGTGTATTTTCCTAATGAGCTTTTCCTTTTATCAGTATGTTTTTCTTTACCGCATAGTGACTTCTACATACTTTTATTTTGTTTGATTTTTGGTATAGTGTCTCACTATGCAGCTCGGACTTGTAGTGATCCTCCTGTTTTAGCCTCCCCAGCACTGGGATTAGAGGCATGTACTACCACACCCAGTGTCAAGTGCCCAGCATTATGCATCCCAGGTAGAGCCAGCATAGCATGTTTTGGCGGGGATAGAACCCCATCCTTGCGTTTGCCAGGCAAGTGCTTAGAATGCTGAGCTATCTCCACAGTCTCTTTGTTTGATTTTTGGGTAACCAGGACTGGTCCTGTTATGGGCTATTATTTACATATAATATACAGGAATATCTCAGTTAGTGAATGCTTCTATTCACAAACAATTTGGTTCATGCATAGAAGCATTTGGGACAATTTATTTCTATCCCTAAACTCTGTCAGAAGACAAACAAGATAGTGGCCATCTTCTTCACAGGAACATGAACATGGTCATCTTCCCCAGAATCATGGAACTAAGTGATTTCATAAACAAAAGTCCCAGTGTATATTTTATCACTTTCAACATATTTGTATTTTTCAATCTAAAGCAGGTTTCTTCTAGATAGTAGTTAGATCATACTTTTAAAAACCATTCTTTCTCTTTTAAATAATAAATTTAATCTGTTTACATTTAAGGTCATTACTGATAAGGAAATTAGTGGTTATCATTTTCTACATGTTTCAATTTTTTTAAAATTTAGAACAGGGTGTACAGGGTCTCACTGCTTATATAGGACTCATATTGATCCTCCTGTTTATAGCCTCCCAAGTGCTGGGATTACAGGCGTGTGTGTGTGTGTGTGAGAACACACCCAGTCTCAATTGCCCTCTCAATGCGCTCTGGGAGTGGGGCTGGCACCGCAGGCCTGGGGATGATCTCCTGGGCTCTATGTCTGCCTAAGCAGACACTTCAATCCGCTGAGCTATTTGGCTGGCCCTTGTTTCAATGTTTTGAACATCTGTTTTTCTGTCATAATTTCAATACTTCTTTGCATACAATTCATTGTTTCTAGTGTTACATTTTAATATTCTTTACTTCCTTTCTATGTAGTTTTTAGTTACTTTCTCAGTTACTACTCTAAGGATTATAATGAGTATCCTAAATTTATAATGATCTAGTTTTATTTAACACCAACAACAGAGCATCACCAGTACTCAAAACTTCCTTGGTAGCACATAAAACTTTGCTTCTCTGTAGTCCCCTTATCCTTCCATTATTGACATTATATACATTGTGTGACAATTGATAAATATTTATACAACAGTTTCACCGATGTATTTTTTAAAAAATTGTAACAGGGAAAGAGACATTACAGCCAAGAACACAGTAATACTGACTTTCAAATTTATGGATGTAATTACTTTTACTCATATTGTTTTTATTATACAGTGTTAAATTACTATCTAATATTCTTTCATTTAATGTCATGGTTTTGGATTATACAAGGGCAGAATACAATACAGGTCACATGTTTTATAAAATTATTTTATAATGAATAACACAAAGTATCATATACAAGGAGTGCAGGGAATCTGTCTACAAACTAAAGAACAAAGAATCCAGCTGAGGGCTGGATCCTAATATCCTACTTGAGTCCGTCTGAAAACCTAGAAGTTATAACAATGCCTTCCACAAGTTCAACTGGAGGCTTAGAGCCCTCGAGGATGTCTCATGTAGCTGTTTCATGGATCTGCACTGGGAAGGCCCAAAGTAAGTGGTAAAAGCTAGAAAGTCTGTGCCATTGGGATGAAGGATTTGTGTTGGTAGGCTTAGAGATCTGCACTGGAGCCAGGAAGCAACACTGAAAGTAAAAATCTGAGCTCCCCCAAATAATACCACAGCCATCCTCAGCAACAATGAGGTCCTGAACTCCTCCAGAGACAAGGAAAACTGGGTTCCTGTCAGAAAAGCCAATGCAATAAGCTTCGCCAGGAGACTGAATAGTGCACCATCTTCTCCTCTGGAGGAAGGAATTGATGCTTAAGATGATGTCTTCCAAAATGAACTGCAGCCATCCTCAGTGATAATGAGGTCCCCAGCTTCTCCTCCAATGAGAACAGCCAAGTTCATCAAGAAAGCCAGCATGGCAAAGTTCCCTAGGAGAATAGCCTCCAGAAGAACCAGAAGCTCCTCCAAACAGCTTCTCCAAACAGGTTCCCTAACAGGCTTCCATTAGCTTCTGTCCAGTTCTTCTTACACTGCTGGCAACAATCCTCAGGGGGGCCTCCCAGCACTACAATGGTGCAGTTCAGCTGGGTGCAACAAGCTGACCACCAGCGGGCAATCCTCCACGCACCCTGAACAATTAGTTTTGTTTTTGCTTTATTTCCTTTTAATAAGGCAGGTCTACTAGAAATGAACTTCCTCAGCTGTTATCTAAGACTGACTTAATTCATTTCTTCAAAGATAATTCTGCAAATTACAAAATTATTGGCTGATTTTTAAAATTCCTGCCATTTACATATCTTTCCATGCATTTCAGCCTCAATGACTTCTAATGATAAATGGATGTTAATATATTGAGGAAATTTATAAGGGAGATTCTGTCTCTTGGTTTTTGTTTTTAAGATTTTTTTTCATTAAAAATGCATTTATTTAAAATTTTACACAGTGAAGTTCATCCTTTTGGTGTATAATATGGAGTTTAAACAAATGCATACACTTAGGTAATGATAACCAACATACAGAACATTTATATTAATAAAACAAACCCCTTGTCCTACCACCTCATAGTCAAGGAGTATGCCAGCTGATGGCATACCTGATATCTGCTGATGTTTTTTCTCCATCCTTGTTTTGATTTTCTGGCAAATACACAAATGAAGTCAAACAGTAAGAATCCTTTTAAGTTCTTCTGTTTAGCAATATGCATTTAAGAGTCTCTGAAGTTGATGCATGTATGGTTTGTTCATTTTTATTGCTGAATAGAATTTTATTTTCTGGATTCTTAAGAAAGATTATCTTCAGGGCCAGCCAGATAGATCAGAGGATTAAAGTGCCTGCCTAAGCAGGGACTTTCCTCTTCCATCGAATCACAGGAGCCAGGATTTGATCCCAGTGATTGAGACTGGGCATGGTGGCACATGCCTGTAATCCCAGCCCTTGGGAGGTGGAAAACAGATCTATGTTAGTACAGGATACTAAATACATGAAAAAAGAAAGACTTTTTTTTTTCCCAATGGCTTTAATGTTTTTATTGAAATGTGTTTGACATAGATCTCTTTGAGCTGACTCAATGTGAATCATGGTGAGGTTCTTGGACATACAGGTTTATGTCTTTGCATCAGTCATTGATTATTAGAGAAACACATTAAATAAAAGATTTATAAATATGTAAGAATTCACAAGGTTGGTTTACAATGGCTGTCAGCAAAGTCATGTGTGGACAAGTGCAAATGTGGTGTCTGTATACTACTAGAGATCCCAAGGATCCAGTTGAAACCCTGGAGCTCACTGTAGTGTCCCATGCAACTCTGTTGTGTGGATTTGCAATACAATGCTTACATAACTGCTGAAGAGTCTGTTCTAAAAGCTAGGAGACAATGTTCAAAAACTCCTGCAAAGAAAAAAAAGCAAGTCTTCCCTCTCTCTTTTCTTCCATTCAGACAGCAAGCCTAGTGGTTGCTGCCACACACACCAAGCGTTAGTCTTTGTTTAGGAAATCCTTTAGCCACACCCAGAACTAAGCTGGTCCAATTTAATCAGGCATTTCAAATTGACACATAGCTAACTATCACAGTATTCAACAAAATTTGGGGAAGTTTCCTTCTTTCCTTCCTTCCTTCCTTCCTTCCTTCCTTCCTTCCTTCCTTCCTTCCTTCCTTCCTTCCTTCCCTTCCCTTCCCTTCCCTTCCCTTTCCCTCTCCCTCCTTCTGTCTCTGTCTGTTTGTCTCTCTCTCTCCAGTGAATGAACTGAGGACCTTGTACTTGCCAGGAAGGTGCATTATTTCCTTTGACATTCTTTTTCTTGGTAGAGCTCCTATATTGCATATGCTGGGTTGCTTGATGGTGTCCCACAGGTTCTTAAGATTGCTCATTTTTTCCTTTTTGGCTTTTTGTTTCTGCTCTTCAGACTTAGTAATTTAACTGTTCGACTGTGACGTTTGTTTTTCTTTCTGCTCAAACCTGCTGAACCTCTCCAATGAAATTTTTGTCTCAAATTTTACTTTTCGTCTCCAAATTCTGTATCTGGTTCTGTTTAATAAAGTGCACTTATAATGCACACTAAAGGATGGCTCAGTTTGGCAGGACAGCAATTTTATGGTTTCTTCATTTCATTACCTTTTTTTTTTTTTTTAGCTCTAACTTTATTTAAGGCAGTTTAAGCAAAGTCTTTGATGAGCCCCATGTCTGAGATTTACTAGAAATATTTTTTAAAAAATTTTCTCATGAGCATTTCAGAATTTTCTCCTTCTTTGTATGCCTTTACTTTTTGTTGGTATTACAAGTATTATAATTTGATGACTCTGTCTATCACATTTCTTTCCTTAAAGGTGTGATCATTATGAGGTGCCAACTTGAGTAAGAACTACCTAGCAGATTAGCAAAGCTTTGGATCTGCTCATAGTGAGTGACATGTGGGTCTCAAATTGAGGGGCAAAGACCCACTCCACATGTGGGAAGTATTAATAAAAAAACTTGTAGCCTGAACAAAATAAAAAGCCCAAGAACTCCTTTGCTTCTTTGGAGAAGCTCCAGTCTTCACTTTTGCCTTTAGGTATTTATCTCTAATTCCTTGATGTTTCTAGCACAGACTCTTCAGCCTTCCCACCAGACTCTGGCTTTCTGACACGGACTCGCACTGGGCTGCACAGTGAGCTCCAGGCCTTCAACCTTAACTGGATGTTCCACCTCTCCAGTGCCCAGGTAGGCATTTTGTATTCTTCCTCCTCCGATTCCATAGAGGGCCACTGTGGGCCTATTTAGTAAATCCTTTATATAATCATTCACATGTTATGAATGTACATTGAGGACATTTCTCTGTCTCTCTCACTGTTAGAACATATATTTATTTCTCTAGTGAACCCATACTGGAAGGGTTATCTATATAGTTGCTGCTGAAGGATACAGATATCCATTTCTTTAGTGATTTTCCTAAATAATTTTGGAAAGCTTATATTCTTTGCCACATGTGGTCTCTGAAATGTCTATTTTATTATTTCAGTGATCAACCAATGACATGATAAAGATCATTTTTACACAGTGAAAAAAAATTTCTAATTAACCAACACTACTAAATAAAATTTGCCTCATCTTTGTGGATGGGCTTTGAGACATAGCACTACTAGTTTTCCTAGCCAGCCTAAAACTGTTTTAAATCTCCCTTATTGCTTACGCACCCCCTAAAAGCCCACCAGAGGGTTAAGCCTAAGATTCTCTCAGGTCTTGGCTGAGCATATAATCAATTCTGATTGAGTATGTGTCTTTAATTCCTGATTTCCTAGTATATGCAGTCGGTCTTCAAGGCTCATCGCCCCCCCAAATATTTTTCTCCACATCTTTTCTTTCTAGGTTTTGTGGATTTTACTTTCCTTTCCTTGTTTGGCAACCTTTGCCTGGAACAACTATGAATATAATGACTTTACATGCTCTTGAGAGATATTTGCAGAAGTGCTATTCCAGAAGGAGGAATAAAAAAAAAAAACAAGTCTCTTCCATCAGTCCTTCTGAAAACCACCATTCTTGAGAGCAAGACTTGTCATAGCCCTCTGAAACCAACTACCTAGCCGTATAAAGAATGCAGATCACTGTCCCATCAAATATACTAGGGAATGCTTTCCAAAACTTAGTAGCCTCTTGTCTTCATTAAGCACTCCTTGACTACTCTATTTTTAAAAAATACATTCTAAAGAATTTAGCTTTTTTTGTGTGTTTTTTGAGCTCAAGGTGTTTTTGTCTGGTTTGCTCAGTTCTACTACCTGCTCATAGTGCCATCCTTGCGAATGGTGAGGAAGGTAGGGCCTGGTGCTTTGCAAGTCAAGGGGATGCCCAGCAACCCAGTGCTGTTGTCTCTAGGCTGGGAGGAAGGTGGAGGGGAAAGCGGGGGACTCCAGGGCGGCTACAGGGATCTGAGTGCAGGGTCCAGAGGTCTGTTCTTCATAGCAGGAGGCAGAAGAAATGACAAAAAGACCTTCATTACAGATCTGTTTGTCAGCCAATCAGCTTTTTCAGAAAGACTGCTGGACCTCATCCTTGATGTCCACAAATTTGTCCAAATGTCTCCATTCTTGATGGCCAGCACAGCGGGCACAGAAGACACCTCAAACTCGATGGCCAGGTCTGTGTGGACATCAATATCCACCTTGACCATCACTTTCATCCCATGCAGCTTGGCCACCATCATCTCTAACCTTGGCCTCAGGATCTTGCAAGGGCCACACCACTACACATGGAAATTCACAACTCCTTGTGTCTCACTGTTGACCACTTGGGCCTAAAGTCAGGTCCATGTTGGATGTTAAAGACTGCTGATCAAGAGACCGGCTAGAGATAGTGTGTCCGCTCTGCCATCTTCCTCGATCGTGCCCATGCCCGCCCATCCCCAGAGACCACCCCAAGTTCTCCCAGTGAGTGGGAATTTCCAAGACTCACCAGGCTTCCCATATCAGCGAGTGTGTGGTGAGTCTGAGGGAGAGCCTTTGGCTTCTTCCCTCGCATGCTACCCCAATCCCTGCCCAAAGCCCTCCAAGCCAGTGAGCGGCCTGAAACCTCAGCACCCACTCACCAGCACCTCCCTGGATCCCCTGCCCTAAATCCCTGCTGAGCGAATGGGAATTGTGTGTCTGACTTATTTCACTTAGCTCATCATAGTCTCAAGGTCCATCTATTTAAGAATCAAGGGGTGGGTAGAAGGAGGAGGGAGGCAAGAAAAGGGATGAAAAAGACTCAAAATGTACTAAGTACATGTAACAACTTCCCATGAAAAACACACACGTGTCCTATACACACACACACTAATAAGCTAAAGAGAAATTTTTTATCTTAAAAATGCACAAAAATATTGTATAATACACACAACATATGTGATATTACTGCATCACATAAATAAATGTGATATTTATGACAGCAATGTTTATAGAAAAAACAAAATTAATCCATGTTTATATATAGGAAGATGTAGCTCAATGTTATTAGAAAATAGGACTATGATAATTATGAAAATTGAGCTATGATAATTATTGTTAAAAATGTTACTTTTATAATCATACAAGCTTAATGTTCCAAAACACTATTACGACTATACATGGTATATATCAGAAAAACTTGAATTAATGGGAAGAGTTTAGGTGTAAACTTTCACTGATAAAATTTATGGGCAAATTAGTAAGACTAAAGTGTCAAAATAATCATTTTTTTAAAGGGCTGGGTATTATAGCTCAGTGGTAGAGCATAAACCTGGCAATCACAAACCCATGAGTTCATCTTAGACCTTACCGCCAAAATTATGACTCATAGGACAAATTCTTATCTTTACACAATGATAAGCACGTGTGATCAGTATTTGTTAAAGACTTTATCAACCACTTCAGTGCTGAGGTCTATAAACAAGGTGAGATTTCTGAAGCAAGCAAGTATCTATTAATGACCTATAATTTAGACCAACTTTCCAAGATACTGAAAAAACTGAAATACCTTTTTCATAACATGGAAAAGGCTGAGGGAAGCCTTTGTAATATGGATCAGAATCTACATCAAGCTGAATTTTCTTTTTATTATTTGAACATGCTTATCTAAGAGAAAAAAAAAGGAGGGAGGGAATTGAAAAATACCAAGTGAGTGTTACTTATTCTTATCTCTAAGAGACAGATGCTTAAGAGTATTTACTGTAAGTAGAAACAAGGTTACATTATCAGCCAAAGTTTTTGAGTTCTTGTTGTGAGATCTGCGCATGTAATAAACTTACCTAGCAAATTCTTCATGGAATTTTCTCTTAAGGCTTCTTTTCAGACCTCATCAAGGTAGAATATCTAGCAAAGCAGAATTTCTCCTAGACTTACAAAGTGTTCATGAATGTCAATATCCAAGAATGTTTATCTCTTTCTTAATAAACATAATATGCACTCTTAATAAATATAGTATGCACAATACAGAAGAGAACTGTGAGGTACTCAGAGTAATTCAAATGCAACAAATGGTTATCATGATATATTTCCAAATAATTATGATTTTCCTTTTAACACTGCAGGTTTCAGACATTAAGATTTTGAAGATAAAAGACATAAGCAAGATCTAAAGGCTTACTTCAGTAGTATAGTTGTAGACAGGGAGGCAATACTGTAAAGAAAAATCAGACTTCCAGAAGCATATAGTTTGGTTGCTTTGGGCTATACCACTACCTTACAAACCTAATTAGCTTTAAAAAGAACCTTGGATAGCAGCATATGCTATCTGGTAGCTGTCTGGTAAGCGTAAGGCCCTGAGTTCAAATCCAGTATAAAAAAGGAAGAGAGACAGCTTCAAGGAAGAAGAGCCAGGACTATAAAATTTGTTCATGGAATGTCTTTTATGTTATTTGTACTTACACCCTATCAGTTTTGTTTTATTTCATAATTAACTGATTTGTATTGCTTTTTTCAAAGTGACATTGGCCGAAGTCTATACCAAGACTCCATCCTTAAGACTTCCTTCCCAAAATATCTCTAACTAGGCCCACATGAAAATCAGTTCCTTCATTTATAACCTCTTGCTCAGTACTTCTAGCCAAAGGGCTTTTATCTATCCTCCACATTCACTCTTATTCTTTCCCTAAAACATGGGTTTGTTCAGATGTGTATAGATAACTTTTTAGTGTTAAACTATGAACAAAAGAATAAAAGTCTTTTGGAAAGTCACCAGAATAAATCAATACTCTCAGAATTATTTAAAGATATCATGGCAGGGTAGACAGCTCTGCAGCATAAATACCTGCCAGGCAAGCACAAGTTCTTGAGTTCGATACACATTACCAAATAAATAAATAAAATGACAGCAATCACAAGACATTAAAATTTCATGTATTTGATGATTATAATTATGTAAAAAAAGTACAACTAAAAGAATGACTAAAAGAAAAACAAGTGCAGGTCTTAATGACAAAACCGTACTTGCTAAAAACATCTCAGGACAGTAATTTATTTTGTGGGGAAAAGATTAATTATATTCCAGTCACTATTTTTGTTTTACTTGTCAAAGAACAAATGCTTAACTTTCTCTTTCCTCTTCATCATTTTGGTTCCATTAAAATAAAAATATATTTATATACTTTTCTTACTGAAGTATATTTTACTGATACTTTTAAGTTTCTTTAAAAATAAAAGGCTCATGCTGGGGTATAGTTCAGTGTTACAGCATTTGTGTAGCATGTAGAAAGCACTGGGTTCAACCTCAAGTATTAGGAGGGAGAGAGGGAGGGAAAGGGAGGGAGGGAGACAGCTGGAGAGGGAGCTGGAAAGGGAGCAAGAAATTGCATCGCTCATTTAGTCTTTCTTAGGATTGATCAAACAATATAAATACTGCTCCTTTCAATGAACTAATAGATATTGGTAGTACAATTATCTTAATAGTCTGTGTATAATATATATTCCTTTCTACTTTCCTCCATCCCTGTTGTTCTCTCCCTTTGAGCAGTTTCTTTTCTTTTCACAATATCTATTGAACATTTTGGATCTTATTTACTTTTTCAGTTTCTTACAGTATGGAGAAAATGCAATGTTTACACATGAGAGTCTGATTTATTTCACTTATGAGTATGGTCTCTTGTATCGAATTACTTACAAAAGCCTCAAATTTAGCTTTTCTTTATAGCTGAGCAGTACTTCATTATAGAAAAATATCGCTTTTTCTTTTTATCCATTCCTTGATGGGCATTTGGTTGTTTCCAAGATTTCACTATGACAAACTATGCTGCTATAAACATAGGTCCACATAGATCACTGTGGTATGATATTTTTAATTCTTCTGGGAAAACATCCAGAAAAGGAATAGCTGGGTGGAAATGGGACCTCTGATACTAGTTTTTTGAGGAATCTCCACACTGATTTCCACATGGTTGTACCAGTCTTACACTGCCACCAACAATGGAGAAGGAAGGGTTCCTTTCACCACATGGCATGCAGCATTTGATATTGGTTGATTTCTTGTGCTAATTTTTTCTGGGATTAGATGGAATCTCAGTGTTATTTTAATTTGCATTTCTTGGATGACCAATGGTGTTCAACATTTTTTCATGTATTTATTTGCCATTGTATTTCTTTCTCAAAGAACTATGTATTCATTTGAGATGCCCATTTCTTTACTGATTTTTTTATTCCTTTATATGATCTAGATAGAAGTCTTCTGTCTGAGAAATAGTTGGTTGATTTTTTTTTTCAAGGATGTGGGTTTTCTTTTCACTCTGTTGATGATTCCTTTTGATGCGCAAGAATTTTTTAATTAGATGAGATCACAGTTGTTATATATAATTCTTTTTATTTCTAATACTAATTTTTAAATTTCTCCCCATCCATCCACCCCCTCAATACTAATTTGCAAATATTTTATTCAAGCTTAACATGCCCCCAAATACCAGATCTCTTCCCACACACCTGTGCTTCTTGCAGTCACAAGTCTTATCAATAACCTATATTTTCCAGTTGTCCATGTTCAAACAGTTGAAGTCATTCTTAACTTCTTTCCATGATACCCTTATACATTCTATCCCCAAATTCTATAATGCACCCTTCACTATGATCAAAATCCAAACATTCTTTCCTAGTGTCTTTTGATAGCACTATGGTCTAAATGACCAACAGGTCTCTTTCAGTTACTACAATAGCCTTGTAACTGATCCACTTGGCTGCAACATTCGAGAATCAGTTCTCAACATATGATCTTAATTATTCATTCACCAGCTAGTTTCTACACTTCTACTGACTTCCCTTATAAAAAAGAATAATCTCAATTCTTTACTGTGGTTCATAAACTTCAGCATGATTGTACTACCTGCTACTTCTTTGACCCATTGTCTTACTTCTCTCTCATTTAATGCATCAGCCAAACTGCTGCATTTAACTCACAGGTCAACTTGTTATTGAGGCTTTTCCTGAAAATTTTATTTAAAATTGCTATCAACATCTCACTACCCAGTGTTTGCTAGAGACTGTCTTTGCTTATTTTCTTGTGTGGCACGAAATATTACCTGATACACTATTGGTTTTCATGCATTCATTTTGCATCATGCAAGTTTGTTGAACGTGCTTATTAACTGTAAGAGTCTTTTGGTGGAGGCTGGGGAGATAGCTTGGTGGTCTAAGCACCTGCTTGGCAAGCACAAGGACCTGGGTTTGATCCCTAGCACCAGTGTTGCACTGGCCCCAGAATCCTAGGCACGCTGTGACAGCCACCAAAACCAGACATGGTGGTGCATGCCTGTAATCTCAGTCCTGGGAGGCTGAGACAGAAGGATCACTATGAGTCCAAGCTATGTAGTGAGACCTTGTATCAAATAAGTAAATAAAGATTTAAAAAAAAAAAAATTTAAAAGTCTGGTAAAATTTTTTTGGAACTTCTATGAAAAGAATCATGTCATTTCCAAATAATAGTTTGACTTCTTTCCCTTTTTAAATCCCTTTTCTTTCTCTTGCCTGACTGCTTTGGCTGAAGTTTCAAGAACTATATTAAACAGAAGCAGTGAGACGGAAACCTTCACCTTCTTCCTGATTTTAGAGTGACTGCTTCAGCTGTTTCCCATTTACTATGTCACTGGCAAAAGATTTGTCATAAATGGTTTCATCAGTTTAAGGTAAAGTCTATTTTTGTCAGGGAATATTTTATTTTTTTAATTATATAAAGAGACAATATTACAAAGAAAACATTAGAAACTTTGACAAACAAAACAATAGGAATTCAGGGGCCAGGAGATGGCTCAGTAGAATAAATGCTTCCCTGGCAAATGCAGGGTCCTGAGTTCAATCCCCAGTTCCTCCAATAACAAAACAAAACAATAGGAATTCAACAATGCCTGCTATTTTGCATAGTTGTCTTCAAATTTGTTATTAGATATACGCAAACAGAATTGGTTTAAAAAAACTATTAGAGGGGCCAGGAAATTGGCTCAAGAGAATAACTGCTTCCCTGGCAAGCACAAGTGCCTGAGTTCAATTCCCAGTTCTGCCAAAAAAAGAAATTAAAAAGTCTAAGAAAAAAAATTTTTTAAGTGCTCCTCTTTGTAGACCAGCAGAAATCAGCATTACATTTATCCAAGCTAACCCACATGCATACATAAATACATCTCTTGTCTCTTGTCCATCCCTCTCATCCTTTTCACATCTCAGTTTTTTCTTACCCTTGAATAAGTCTTTCTTATTCACAATATCTATCATACTTTTTGAATTTTACTCACTCTTTCAGGATCTTACACTAGTGAGACAATACAATGTTTACATCTGCAAGTCTGATTTATTTCACTTATGGGTATGGTATCATTAACTTACATATAAAACCCTCAAATCTATTTTTTTATAGCTGAGTAATACTCCATTGTGTAAAAGCACTTTTTTAAAATTCATTCCTTAGTAGACAGGTGTTTGGGTTACTTCCAAGGTTAGCTATGAAAAACAGTACTGCTATAAACATGGATGCACATATACTGCTATAGTATGATACTTTTAGTTCATTTGTAAAAATATCGAGGGGGAACAGCTGGATTGAATGAAATCTCCACTCCCACCAAGTGGAGAAGGGTTGGTTTCTTTCCTACATAGAGCCTCTAGCATTTGTTACTGATTGACTGCTTAATGACAGCTATTCTTTCTGGGTTGAGATGGAATCTCAGTGTTGTTTTCATTTACATTTCTGGAATGAACATGATGTTGACCATTTTTTTCTTATGTTTATTTGCCATTTGTATTTCTTCCTCTGAGAAGTGTATATTCATCTCAGATGCCCATTTTTGGACTGTGTCTTTGAATTTGAGAGGCCTGATTTTTAAAAGTTCTTTGTATGTTCTAGATACAAATTCTTTATCTGAGGGATAGAAGGGTATAATTTTTTTCCTAATTTATGGATATTCTTTTTATTCTGTTGATTTCTTTTGACAGCCAGAAACTTTTTAAAAAGATGAGATTCCACCGTTGATTCTTTGAAGTATTTCCCATGCTGTTTGGTTTTTGTTCATGAACTCTCTACCTCCCTCTATGTCTTTATGATTTCTACCTACCTTTTCCTTCAGAACATTTAGTGTTTCTGTTTTATTTCTTTTAATTTATTTTGTTCTACTTTTTGTGGCATTGGGGATCAAACTCAGGGCATTGCAATTGCCAGGCTGGTGTTTATGCTCCTGAGCTATATCCCCAGCCCAACTATTTCTGTTTTAACCTTTAAATATTTGACCTATTTTGACTGCAGTTAAGTGCACAGGGATAGAGATGGGTCAAAGTTTAGCCTTTAGCAGGAGGAAAGCCAGTTTTTTCAACACCACTTATTAAACAGGCTATCCTTCTTCTAGTGAACAACTCTGGCCCCTTAGGTAGGTAAGTATGTTTGTAGTTTTTTCTGCATCTTCTAATCTGTTCCATTGATCCTCAGGATTTTTTTTCTTGCCTGTGCCATGCTGATTTTATAACTTTCTAGTATAATTTCAAGTAGCAATTGTGATGCCTCTTGCCTTTTCTTTGTTGGTCAGGATTGTTTATGCTATTCTAGGTCTCTTCTAGTTCCAGATGAATTTTAGGAATGTTTTCTCTAGTTCTGTGAAGTATACCTAATGATATTTTAATCAAGCTTGCTTTGAACCTGCATAAAAATTTTGGGATAATGACTATTTTCACAATGTTGTTTTTTCCTATCCAGGAGCAAGTAATACCTTTTCAGTTTTTGAAATCCTCTTCAATTTCCTTTCTCGGAGTTCTGCATTTTTCTTTCCTTTTGTTTTTAGAGGAACAAGAGATTGAACTCAGACCCTTGCACTTGCCAGAGAAATGCTTATTCTACTGGGTCATCTCCTTGGCCCAAGAACTTTTTTTTTTTTTTTTTT
>PVKA01038062.1:0-20523 GCA_004027165.1 Ctenomys sociabilis | reverse complement strand
TTTTTTGGTGGAACCAGGGATTGAACTCAGGTCCTTGTGCTTGCCAGGGAAGCGCTTATTCCACTGAGCCATCTCCCAGCCCCTGTTGATTCTTTCAAGTGTTTCTCTTGCAAATATATGTTTGTCCATGAAATGTTTACCTACTCCTATGTCTTCAAGAGTTCCTCCTAATTTCTCTTCCAGGAAATTGAGTGTTTCCGTTTTAATGTTTAGATCTTTAATCCATTTTGACTTTAACTTAGTGCATGGTGATAGAGCTGGGTCAAGTTTTAGTTTTTGGCTTGTAGAAAGCCATGTTTTCCAGCACCATTTGGTAAAGAGGCTATCTTTCTTCCAGTGAGTTTGTGTAGCCCCTTTGTCGAAGATAAGATGGCTGAGTGTTTTCGTAGATGCCTCTGCATCTTGTGATCTATTCCACTCATCCTCAGGTCTATTTTGTTGCCAATACCATGTTGATTTTATCACAGTGGCTTTGTAGTATAATTTCAAATCAGGAATTGTAATGCCTCCTGCCTTGTCTTTATTTGCCAAGATTGCCTTTGCTATTCCAGGTCATTTGGGGTTCCAAATAAGTTTTAGGATTGGTTTCTCTATATCTGGGACGTATGTTAGTGGCAGTTTGATAGGGATTGCATTAAATCTGTACAGCAAGTTTGGGAGTATGGCCATCTTCACGATGCTGGTTCTTCCTATCCAGGAGCATGAAATATCTTTCCGTTTTCTGAAATCCTCTATAATCTCTTTTCTTAGGGTGTTGTAATTTTCCGTGATAACATCTTTGACTTCCTTGGTTAAGTAAATCCCAAGGTATTTCATTTTCCGTGGTGCTATTGTAAAAGGTAATGTTTCTATTGTTTCCCTTTCAGTGTGCTTGTTATTTGTCTAGAAGAATGCTATTGACTTTTGAGTAGTGAATTTGTATCCTGCTATGCTACTGAATTTCTCTATCAGTCCTAGTAGTTTCTTTGTGGAATTCGTCGGGTCTTCCATGTAAAGTATCATGTCGTCTGTAAATAGTGGTAATTTAACTTCTTCTTTACCTATTCTTATTCCCTTTATTTCTCCCTCTTTTCTAATGGCTGTTGCTAAGGATTCCAAGACTTTATTGAATAGGAGGGGCGATAGAGGACATCTGTGTCTTGTATCTGATTTAAGAGTAAAAGATTTCAGTTTTTCCCCATTTAGGATTATATGAGCTTTTGGGTTGTCATAGATGGCTTTTATCAAGTTAAGTTAGAGTCCATCTATTCCAGTTTTCTGTAGGGCCTTGAACATGAATGAGTGTTGGACTTTGTCAAAGGCTTTCTCTGCATCAATTGAGATGATCATGTGGTTTTTAGATTTCAGTCTACTAATATAATGTATTACATTTATAGATTTTTGAATACTGAACCATCCTCGCATCCCTGGGATGAATCCTACCTGGTCATGGTGTATGATCTTCTTGATGATTTGCTGTATTCTATTTGCCAGGATTTTGTTGAGTATTTTTGCATCTATGTTCATGAGGGAGATTGCCCTGTAGTTCTCCTTTTTGGTTATGTCTTTCCCTGGTTTTGGAATCAGTATTATACTTGCCTCCAGAAATGCTTTTGGGAGGACTTTTTCCTTTTCATCTTCATGGAAGAGTTTGTGGAGTGTGCGGATTATATCTTCTATAAATTTCTTGTAGAATTCAGCTGTGAATCAATCAGGACCTAGACTGTTCTTTGTCAGTAGGCTTTTTATTACGTATCGTATTTTGTTGGCTGTTATCGGCTTATTGAGAGTTGCTATATCTTCTTGATTCAGTTTTGGTAATTTGCACCATTCAAGGAATCTGTCCCTTTCTTCTGTGTCTTCTATTCTGTGAGTGTAAAGATTCTCGAAGTAACTATTGATAATCTTCTGAATTTCCTCTGGGTCTGTGGTGATTTCACCCTTTTCATTCCTTATCGCTTGTACTTGAATTTTCTTTTGCCTCTTTTTGATGGGGTTGGCAAGAAGCTTATCAACTTTATTTAGTTTTTCAAATAACCAACTTTTTGATTTGTGGATTCTTTGAACTGTTTTTTTCATCTCAATTGAGTTAATCTCTGCTCTAATCTTTATGATTTCTTCCCATCTTTGTGCTCTGGGTTTTGTTTGCTCTTCATTTTCTAGTTGTTGGAGGTGCAACATTAAGGTGCTAATTTGTTCCCTTTCTGTTTTACTAATGTGTGAGTTCATAGCTATTATTTTCCTTCTAAGAACTGCTTTCATGGCATCCCATAAATTCCGGTAAGTTGTACTTGAATTTTCATTGAATTGTAGATATTGTTGAATTTCTTGTTGAATTTCTCTTGCAACCCATTGATTGATGAGTAGGGTGTTGTTTAGTTTCCATGAATTTAGCGGGTTTTTCTGGTTTCTTTTGTCATTTATTTCCAATTTCATTGCATTGTGGTAAGATATTATGCATGGGATAATTTCTATTTTCTTGCATATACTTAGGCATGACCTCTGGACTACTATGTGGTCTATTTTGGAAAATGAACTGTGTGCAGCTGAAAAAAAATGTGTATTTAGCTGTGCTTGAGTGGAATGCTGTGTGTTTGTCCACCAAGTCCATTTGTCCCAAGCTCTGGTTCAATTTTGCTACTTCCTTGCTAATTTCTTGTCTGGTTGACTTATCTTTTTGCGATAAGGATGTGTTAAGATATACTGTTAAGATTGTGTTCATAGACATTAAGTTTTTCATGTCCCTTAAGATTTGTCTTACATAGTTGGGTGCTCCTGGGTTTGGTGCATAGATATTTATGAGTGTTACTTCTTGCTCTTGAATTTTTCCCCTGACCAATATATACTGGCCTTCTTTGTGTTGTTTGATCCTTCTTGGTTTGAAGTTGAGACTGTCTGAGAACAGAATTGCTACTGCTGCTTTTTTCTGAGGTGCTGGGGCATGTAATATTGTTTTCCATCCTTTGACTTGAGCCTATGAATGCCCTTTTGTGTTAAGTGTGTTTCTTACATACAGCATATTGGTGGATTTTGTTTTCTAATCCACTGTGCCTCTCTATTTCTCTTAATTGGAGAATTGAGTCCGTTTACATTTATAGTTAAAATTGAAATGTGCTGACTTATGTTTGTCATGATATTTAGCTGGTATTGTTTACTCCTTTGTAACCTGTGTTTAATTGACTGTCCTGTTTAGTGCGTTCCTTCCATTCTCATTCATGGAGTTCTGTTCATTGTGGTCTGTCTCTAGAACATCTTTCAGCAGCCTGTGAAGGGATGGCTTTGTCATCATGAAATTCTTAAGTTATTCTTTGTCGTGGAAGTATTTCACTTCTCCATCAAACTTGAAATAGAGTTTTGCAGGGTATAATAGTCTGGGATGGAATTTGTTTTTTTGTAGGACTTGAAACTCTGTTCCATGCTCTCCTTGTCTTCATTGTTTGTGTAGTGAAGTTGACTATAGTTCTGAAGGGTTTTCCTTTGAATGTGAGCTCCTTCTTCTCTCTCGCAGCTTTCAGTATATTATTTTTGTGTTGTATTTCTGGGATCTTAACTATTATATGTCTTGGTGTATTTCTACTTGCCTTGAGATTATTTGGTGTTATGTATGCTTCAGTGACCTGAATGTTGCATTGTTTCCTCATATTTGGGAGGTTTCCTGCAATTATTTCTCCCCAAATTCTTTTTATGTCATTTGTATTGACTCCTTCATTCTCATTAATACCCATTATTCTCACATTGTTCATCCTGGCATCATCTTGCAGGGGATGGATTATTTTTTCCTGCTTTCTTGTTGTTTTTAAGAGATCCTTTCTCCCCTTTTCACTAGCTGCTCCGGCATCTTCAAGATCTGAAACTCTGTCTTCGCTTTCACTCAGATGGTTTTGTAGACTCGTGATTGCTATTTTATTTCTTCTATATCTCTTTGACTGTGTTTCATGTGTTCTATTTCTTTTCTGTATTGCTTATTCAAGGAATCCATCATATTTCTGATCTCCTCAATTTTTTTATCCATGTCTTCTTTAAAGGTAGTTATTAATTCTTTTTCTGCTGTGTTTCTTCCAAGTTGGATTTCCTCTGTGTATTTCTGGACTTGTTTCTGTATTTCAGATCCTATGACTTCAAAAAGTTCTTTTTTGATTTCAGAACTTATTTCTGCTTTGAGTTCCTCAGGGTCTTTCTGCTGTTGTTTCTTTGCTTCAGATGCTGTTAATTCATATATTTCAGCTGCAATAGTGCTCTCTGCACTTGTTCTGGGTGAGCATAGATTTTTCCACCCAATGTTTCTGGAATTCATTCTTTATTTCTGATACTATGCTTTCAAATATTTCTTTTTTATTTTGGGGAATTACTTCTCATTTTATTTCCTCTATAGCTTTCTGCTGTTGTTCCTTTGCTGCTGTATCTGTTAGTTCATTCATTGCAGCTGAGCTAGTGTCCTCTGCCCTTCCTGATGGACTTGAGGTCTGGGATTTCATTTTTCTCCTTCTCTTTGACATTTTGTGTAGCACTGACCTTTGACCTTTGGTGTAGAGCTTTCGTGCAGCTATAACCTTAGGTTGTTATGAGATTCGGATGCCAGTCTATTAAGTTTGAGATTTTCGAGGTCTGCCTATCCTGGATCTAGCTCTTGTGTCCAGTTCCTTTTTTGCTGCAGCTCCTTTGGTTCCCCTCTGTTGGTTCCCGGGGTCAGCCCTCCTGTGTCAGGTAGGTCGTTCCCCAGATGGGCGTGCCTGGGCTTTGGTGGGTGTTCTGGACTCACAAAACGATAGTGGATGATCTTATTCACTGAGTAGGCTGTACTGGGACAGCCAGTCTTTGCTGGGTCTGGTTCTACAGGCTGTAACCCAAGCATGCTGCGAGAGGTTCCTCTGGTGTAGTGGGTCTAGAGCCCTCACTCACAGGCCAGGCTGTGCTGGGTTTTGGTCCAAGTCTTGGAACCGAGGATTGCTGAGAAATGTCCCTCTGGTGTGGCAGGCTAGGAGTTCTCACTCCAGGCCAACGTGCACTGGGTCTGAGGCTGTAAGGTGGGACCAGTAATCACCTGGAAATGTTTCTCTGGCACAGTGTGCCTGGAGCTCTCACCGGGCCATGGGGGGTGGGGGGCAGGGAATTCCTGGGAAATGTCTCTCAGGCACGCTGGGCCTGGAGTTCTACACTCACTGAACTTTGCTGCCCAGAGAGTCGGGGAAATTCCCACTCGTTCCGAGGGCTTTAGGGCAGGGGATCCAGGGAGGTGCTGGTGACTGTGTCCTGAATTTTTCAGGCCAGTCACTGGCTTGGAGGGGTTGGGGGCAAGGGTCCATGTATTGCGCTTGGGCAGAAACCAATGGCTCCTCCTCAGACTCATCACACTCTCACTGATCTGGGAAGCCTGGTGAGGCGTGCAAATTCCCACTTGCTGAGAGCTTGGGGCGAGATCCCGGAGGCCGCTGGAGTCAGCTGTTGTCTCAGGCCATGGGTCTCGTTGTCTGCCCAGTCTCTGGGGCTGGGTGGGCGCGGGCCGGATTGAGGAGGATGTTGGAGTCTTGCTGTCTTGGGTGGGTCTCTGGGGCTGGGTGGGATCAAGGAGGATGGTGGAGTCGGCCACGCTGTCTCAGGCCGGTCTCTGGGGCTGGGCGGGCGCAGGCGGGATCAAAACATTTAATTTTTAATTAACTAGTATTTAATTTTCTGAATATTGTTTAATCTTAGATTTTTTTTTAAGATTTATACTATATCTTTGAAGTACAATTTATGTGAATGACATTGTATGATATCTTCTCCTAGTATTTGAAACCTTTAAAAGTATATTTCCGTTTTCTGTTGACTTTATATTATTTCTTCCCTGTCCTTTATACACACATACACACACATATATGAAAAAAATACACATATAACCCGACATAATATTGGTTTCATAGAAATTTTAATGATCTTTTAAATAAGGGCTCATCTAATATATTTTATATAGTCCTGCATAACTATCACTTTGAGAGCTCTTTATTGTTTATCCAGGAACATACTGCAACTTCTAATGCCTTTTGTATTATGCTCTTTGTTCTTTCCTATATGCTATATCTGGAGGTATTAAAATATTTCAAGTTTGTATAACTAGAAAATATTTTAGTTTTAGTTTTCAAGTGTATGTTTGCTAAGTATAAAATTTCAAAAGGCTAGATCTTTCTTTTCTTTCAGTCTTTTAACTACACGCTTGGTCCTTTTTTTTTCTTTCTAATATGGACTAAGATGCCATTTAATTTTGTTCTTCCATAGCTAATATTTTTTATGTATATGCTTTAACAATTTTTTTTCTTTATAAAAAGTTTTGGACAGTTTCATTTTTGTGTATCTTGGTATGATTTTATTTAATTTTCTTGTGCAAAAGATTCATTTTCTTGGAAATGTGATATTATAAGTTGAACTAAATTCAGAAATTTTAGATCTTTAAATATTTATTGCCTACTTTCTACTTTGAGAACTCTAACGATATGAATATAAAAAAGAAAAGAGCAGTTAATGCTTACAATTTTTGTTCTTACTCTGATTTTTTTCCTCTATAGAATTTCTTGTAACTTCTTAGTTAATGATTTAAAAAAAAAAACTTATATGTTTATATCTGTTAATCTGAAAAACTAATTTGCACATAGCATCATGTAATATAGCAACCATTGTTGGATTCCTATTACTTTGTTTAGTGAAATCTTGTATCATGTATAATGCTGTTTTCTTCTATCACTATTTTGTATTCTTTAAAAATAATAATAAAAAGTACCAAAAAATCCAGCAGAAACTCTGAACCTATTGAAAGATAAAACAAGTAATACATTTGAAGCCATACATGTAAGGAAGGATTCCCTAAACAGAGCCACAATTGCATATAAAGTAGCAGCATGAGTAAACAAATGGGATTACAACACATTTTTAAAATTTTCTGCACAGTAAAGGAAACAACTACTGGAATGAAGAGTCAACCTACAGCTCTTTTTCCATCCATTGCTTAGGCAGAGGACTAATATCTAAGATATATAAAGAATTCAAAAAATTAGACCACCTATATAGAGGACCTTTCCTGATCCTCAGGTCAGTTCAGAATATTTATATTTGTAATCCCATGGATAAGTTATTGGAATCTTGTCCAATTATTTGCAATCTATCACTTCTGGTACAACAGGAAAAATAAAGAAACCAAAGCATATTTGTGGCTATGGGGAGCCAAGAGGTCCTAAATCCAGCCTTGGTCATGGCTATCCAGATCAAAGGCCTTGACCCAGGGTTAATGCTGTGTTTTATTCAGTCATGAAGGAGAATTGGCTTGAGGATGACAGAAAGTAGGTGTGTACTGGGAGCTGGGCTAGGCACGAGGCCTGTATTTACCTGAAAAATATGCAGAGAGGAAGGTATGCAGGGAGTAATCTGCATTACATAATTGAGATAGTATCTATTGTTTTGGGGTCCAGTGCTTCAGCTCTGTTGTGCAATCTTTTAATCCCCAGGGAGTCATATCCTCTATCTCGAGGCTGAATCCCAATTGATAGCATGGATCATTATTTCTTTGTCCTGTCTTAACTTGGCTCATATTAAAGACCAACAGGGGGCTTTACCAGGAAATCATGCACACTATCTTCAGAGACTACCACCAGCACCTCAGGTAGACTAATCTGTATTGATTAAAGCCAATGGAAGGGATAAGAAAAAGTCCTAGCCAGCTCTGTATCCATCAGTGCATGGAAATAGGGTCAGGCACAGCCAAAATGGAGGCAATTGCTCTTCTTTCCAGGAGAGTCACACAGGCAAAACAAAACAAAACAAAACCCCAAAAACTATGAAGTAGAAATCACAACATATATAGGAAAAAAGTTTAATATCTCTGTCCTATAAAGAAATGCAAATTAAAACAATGTTATGATTCTGCCTTACATCAGAAAGAATGACAATCATCAAGAAGTCAAAAAGAATATCAAATGCTGGTACATTTGTGGTGAAAAAGGACCCCACCCACACTGTTGATGTGTCTCTGAGATTTAAAGTTAATCAGTTGGGTTTTATATGTTTACTTGTGAGTCTCTTCAAGTACTATGGCCCCTGTTTGGCGATGGGCAGTGCATTAAGTGAATGTCCGTGAATTATCGGTCCTGGATGATGCCAATAGTGGCCTATAAAACTGATACTTCTAAGAACAGCATAAGGCTAAAGATATTTGGTGCCAAGCCCAATTAACTAAATGGAGAGTTTTCTGTAGTCTTCATACTCTTACAATAAATGTCAATCTAGCAATAAAGTAGTTCTCCTGATTAACATAATTTTCTACTTGGGTAAAATATCTGATCTGATTACCAAAGTCCTGCTCAGACTCCTACCCTTTCCACAGAAAACACTTCTTTTTGTGAAAACCAAATAAATATGGGCCACCCAGAGAAGTTCTTTGCCTTAGGCCCCAGAGAAACCCTGTTACAGTGTTTTAAACCTCCTCAAACCATAAAATTACACTTTCCTCTTTCAGCATCCACTCATTTAGAAAGTTGTGGGCCTGATCAGTCCATAATACAACTATACTGATATACATGTGTCAGTGTTTATAGCAGCACAATTCATAATAGCTGAAACCTGGAAGCAGCCTGTATACCTTTTAGTAAACAATTGTATAAAGAATATGTGGTATCTATATATAATGGAATACTAATTGACTGTATACAAGGACAAATTTGAAACGTTTGTAAGGAAAATGGATGCACTTGGAAAATAAAATTTTAAGTAAAATACATTGTATACACAAGCTTTAATATCATATAGTATCTTTCACTTGAGTAGTACAAATACAAAGAAATAGCACAATGAAGGATAGATAAAAGGCAAAGCAATAAATCTCTTGTAAATGGGAAGGGTCCTAGGAGCCTAGGAGAGAGAAGAGTGGAAGATCAGAAGAGGATATATGTGCTCGCCAGATAGCCCAGTGGACTAAAGTACTTGCTTAGGCATAGTGTAGCAGCCAGGATTTGATCCCAGGTTTGCCATGCTGGCCTCACCCCCATGGTATGCCAAGGTGGCATATGATACTAGGCGTGGTGGCCCACACCTGTAATCCTAGCGCTTCTGAAGCTGAAAACAGGAGAATCACTGAGCCCAATCTCCGTGGTGAGATGCTGTAGACGCTGTAGATTCTACACCAAATACATAAAACAATAGAACAAGAAATAAGCAGAGTAAAGATATGCTATGTACAGGAATCTAATAAACTGAATGAATGTAAACATAATATATCATAAATGTGAGTTAATATTAAAAGTAAAAACACAAATGAAGGGCTGGCCAAATAGCTCAGTGGATTAAAACACCTGCAAGCAGGCACAGGGGCATGCTGAGATGGATATATGGTCACTCCCCTGTAATCCCGGATTACTATAAATCTAATCCAGTTGTGAGACCCTGAGCACCCTGTAGATCCTTCTTTAAAATACAACCCCCCAAAAAAACCACACAAATGAAAATAGAAAAAGGAGATTTATAGGAGAAAGGAAGGGAGTGGGTAAGGGGCTGGGGATTAAGAAAAGAATCATGTTTTATTATGTACATGTGCCCAATCCCTAAGATTATTGTAAATTGAATGTATTACCTACATATAGTAATAAAAAATAATTTAGGAGGACATTAGAGAATGGATAACTATTCTGTGTTACTTGATAAATAGAATTACTATCATTGAAATTTCCATATTACCACTGTAATCTATAAACATAATACAATTTCTATTGAAATTCCAGTATGATTCTTCACAGAACTAGGTAAAACTACCATGTTTGTTCAGAAGCAGAATTTAGCAAGAATAGCCAAAGCAATTCTGAGCAAAGAGAACAAAGTGAGAAACACTAAACTTCAGTGTTTTAATTTACACTCGAAAGCTATTGTAATAAAAACAGCATGATATTTGCAGAAAACAGACTTGTAAACCAGTGTAATAAGAAACACATGGGTGGTTTTAAAAGCATGCTTTCACCAATCCGATCTTTGACAATTGATGTAAAAAGATGAACTGAATTAAGCACAGCCTTTTAGAGTCGGAGAGAAATCTCAGCAGTCTAAAGTGTCTGCATAGACAAGCTTAGGCAGGTGCAGGGGACCGGGGTAAAATCCTTGGCACCACATGCTGCACCATCCCTGACCTCAGGCAGGGGGGGCTGAGTGGGCCCCCTCCCCGAAAAAAAAGAATAGCCCTTTAGGCTAGGAATAAAGTTCAATGGCACAGCGCTTGCCTGGCAAGTACAAAGTCCCGAGTCTGATTTCAAGTGTCAAAACAAAACAAAACACAACCATTTAAACAAAAGTGCTGTGAAAATAGCTACAGGGCTAGGGAGATGGTTCCATAGAATAAGAGCTTCCCTGGCAAGCACAAAGGCCTGAGTTCAATCCCTGGTTCCGTCAAAAAAGAAAGAAGGAAAGAAAGAAAGAAAGAAAGAAAGAAAGAAAGAAAGAAAGAAAGAAAGAAAGAAAGAAAGAAAGAAAGAAAGAAAGAAAGAAAGAAAGAAAGAAAGAAAGAAAAGAAAGATGGCTATATACCTGCAGGACAATAAATCTAGACCTATCTAGCCACCCGGTACTAAAATCTAAGGAAAGTGGATTAAAACCCTTATAGAAAAATGGAAACATTAAAATTACTGGAAAATAAATCAGCAGAAACACTGAGAGACACAGTTTTTAGAATTTCCAAAAGAAAATAACAACAGGACAGCAATAAATGCAAGTATTAAAAAAGATTCTTTATATTTACAAGTTCCTTCACAGCAAGGGATTCAATCAACAGAGTGAAGAAACAATTTTAAAGTGGGAAAAAATCTTTCACCAGCTACTTTGATAGAGAACTAGCAAGGATAATAATAAAAATTAAAGAAATTAGACACTCAAGGACAAATGAATCAGTTAAAAATGGGCAAGTTAAAATAATAGATATGAAACATACAACATTCTGAGCCATTAAGTAAATTCAAATTTTAAAAATTTCTCTGATTTTATCTTTCTGTGTCCACAACTGCTATCCTTAAGAACATTACAAATAACAAATGGTGACGAAGATGTGGAGAAAAATGAATTCTTTAGCATTATTGGTAGAAAAGTAAAGCAGTACAGTCATTGTGGATTTTTTTTTTTTTTTATGGAACCGAGGATTGAGCTCAGGACCTTGTACTTGCAGGGAAGTACTTATTCCATTCAGCTATCTCCCTGGCCCCTGGAAAACATTTTTTAAAATAATTTTGTTGTGAAGTAAATAGCAATGAGACAGTTTCAAAACCGATTACTAGGACATTTTCAATAATTAATACATTGCATATGGAAAACATTATGGAGACTCCTCAACAAACTAAAAATAAAACTTTCACTTGACTCAGCTACAACACACCTGAATATTTTCCTAAAAGAGTTTAAGGTATGATACTACAGAATACCATGCATATTCAGTTTTAATTCATTAAGTTTATCCATACATTTTAGATACACATAAAGATTACATTAATCATAGGTAATTTGTCCTTGTACCTATGTCAATGTTTTTCATTTCCCCTACCTTCCTTTGAGCTCCTCTTTCCTTCATTGTTTACAAGATCTTTGTACCCATTCATTTTATTTTTTCCCTTCCTTCCTCTCTTTTCCCTCCACAATTCTACTTCATATTTGAGCATTTTCTTCCTATTTCACAAGAGTCTAAAATTTGGTCCTTCTTTACACTGTTGATTTCTCATACTGAAGAAACAATTCAACATTTATACCTATGCATCTCATTCACTTGACTTATGTATGCTCTCTGTACACCCACTTATCTAGAAGTGGCCCATAATTATCTTACTTTATCACAGAGGAGTACTACACTGTATTAAAACCAAGCACATCTTATTTGTCCATTGATCAGTTGATGGACATTTGGGCTGTTTCAAAGCTTTAGCTATTACAAACTGATGTTTAACCATAAGTGTACATCTCTATGGTATGGTGCTTTTAATACTTTTGGGCAGAAACAAGAAGGGGCATTGCTATATGAAATGAAATTTTTATTTTCACAGATTGAGTAATCACCACCTTGATTTCTACAATGGTTGCACTAGTCTACATAACCACCAGTAAAGGGAAAGACTCTCTATTTCCCTACATTCCCACCAGCATTTGCTATTGATTAATTGATTTCTTGAAAATAGCCATTCTTCCTGGATTGAGCTCTAATTTCAGTATTGCTTAATTTACATCTCTTGAATGAAAAATGATGTTGAATATTTTGTTCACATATCTATTTACCATTTCTACTTCTTTTTAAAATTAGTTTTATTGAGAAAGAAGTAGCAATGAGACAGTTTCAAAACAGGTTAGTAGGAGAGTTACAACAGTTAATACATTGCATATTGTTGTCTTCATAGTACTTATTCACAGTAAAAGAGGTAGAAATGATATCTTGTCTAAATACTGTTAGTACAAATCTTTATTCTCATTGAACTAAGAGAAAGTAGCTGTAAATCTGTCCTATTTTATATATACAGACATATATATATATATATATATATATATATATATATATATACACTAAAAAAATGGTCCTTCATTTATATCCCCCTATTTTGTTTTGTTTTGTCAGAGATGAGTATAGAAGTTGCATTTTTTTATATAGGTCTTCCTTTATCTTGGTCATAACCATCCAGAAGAAAAGAATAAAAACAAGGTATAAAACGTATAGCCATATTAATATGCTGAGCTGTAGAAGACTCAAATCAACAACTTCTGACATTGCCAGTCATGCGGATAACCCACTACTATTATAGAGTACTGGATTATATTGGATTATTTTGCTAAATTGATACACCTACAATATTTGAATGTCATTTTTCTTCTTTCTCTGAGAACTGCCTATTCATTTACAATGCCCAGTGTGGGGTGGGACCATGAAAAGTCAAAGATCTTTTCATGGAAAATTACAGTTCTCTAAGAAAAGAGATCATAGCGGATTTCAGAAAATGGACAGATATTCCCTGCTCCTGGATAGGAAGAACCAACTTCGTGAAGATGACCATACTCCCCAAATTGTTGTACAGATAATGCAATCACTATCGGTCTGCCAGCAACACACTTCCCAGACCTAGAGAAATCCTTCCTAAAGTTTATTTGGAACCAGAAAAGACCTAGAATAGCAAAGGCAATCCTAGTCATCAAAGACATGGCAGGGGGCATAACAATTCCTGACTTGAAATTATATTGCAAAGCTACTGTGATAAAATCAACATGGTATTGGAAATGACATAGACCTCAGGATCAATGGAATAGATTAGAAGATGCAGAGGCCCCTAAGAGTACACTCAGCCACCTGATTCGTTGACAAAGGGGCCAAACATGGTTACTGCAAGAATCATAGCCTCTTTAACAAATGGTGCCCGAAAAGCTGACTTTGTACATGCAGAAAACTAACACTTGTCCCAGGTCTATCTCCATGCACTAAGTTAAATTGAAAATGATTTAAAACATAAACATTAAAACAGAAATACTCAATCTGCTGGAAGATAAAGTAGGAGGAAGTCTTGAAGACATAGGGGTAGGCAAAGAGTTCATGAACAAACATGTATTTGCATGGGAAACACTTGAAAGAATTAACAACTGAGACCAACTCTTTTTGGGAAGTTATTGCATGCCAAAACAATTATCAACAAAGTGAAAGGACAACATGTAAATTTTGAAAATATCTTAACTAATAAACACTAAAACATAGGTCTGCTTTCTACAATTTATAAAAAATTAAAATACATTAAGGCCCTCAAATTTGAAGACCCAATCCAGAAGTGAGCACCTGAAATGAATACACACTTTTCAGAGGACGAAATTAAAGAAGCGAATATATATATGAAAAAATGCTCCACATCACTAGCCATTCATGAAATGCAAATTAAAACAACACTGACATACTATCCCACAAAAGAAAGTATGTCTATCATAAAGAAATCAACCAATAACAAATATTGTAGAGGATGTGGCAAAAAGGGAATACTTCTCCACTGCTGGTGGGAACATAGACTGGTGCAACCATTATGGCAACCAGTATATAGACTCTTCACAAAATTAGGACTGGAAATCCCATTCAAGCCAGCTATCCCTGTACTGCAAATTTTCCCAGAGGAACCGAAAACATCATATCATAATGATATATGTGTATCTATGTCTATAGCAGCACAATTTGTGATAGCCAAATTTTGGAAACAACCAAAATGCCCATCACATGAAGAATGGTTGAAAAAGATGTGGTATGTTTATACAATGGAATATTACTCAGCTATAAAGAATAATAAATTTGAAGCATTTGTATTTAAGTGGATGCCATTCGATGATATACTCATAAGCGAAATAAACCAGACACACTTACAAATATCGTATAATCTCCCTAGTATAAGAAATCAAAAGAAGAAATACAAATAGAAAGGTATAACACAACTAAAAAGAAAGCGAGAACTTGAGGATTGGACAATGAGGAGAGCGTAAGGTGAAAAGCCGGGAAGCAGGACAGTGACAAAGCCATACTTTTGTACACACAAGATGGGCAAGGCAAAGATCTGGAGAAACATCAGCATGTTTTTGAAAGTGGCAGTTAAATGGTAGGATTCTCAACCTGACTATCTATGTACACTGATACCTGTGAATTAAGCTACTGTGCTGAAGATAGTAATGTGTAAAAGAAGGGTCATGCTTGGAATGCCTGCCATTCTGGTCTGCTAAATTCATACTACCTTTCCTGCCATGCTAATTATTACCATACTGTCTCACAAGTAAGTGGTTTTTCTTTTTTTGTTTTTTTTTGGGGGTTAATAAATGTAAACAAAAAAGACAAGTGGAAAAATGTTACAGGACTTCTCTGGTTAGGTTTCTAAATTTCTGTGTAATAACATGTGTATTGTAATATTTTTAAATGTTTTTCCTCATAATCTGTAAGGACTTAAAATTCAATACATGAATACTTTGTGGAAAATATCTGTTGCATGTTATGCCTAAGATGTTTGATATTTAGACCAAAAGTTAGGGTAAATCGAACTGCAAACGTTGCAGGGTAATAATCAGCTTCTCTTCTTTATGGTTAACTACCTAAGATCACACATCAAAAATTGGAGAAATGGAAGGGCTGCAAGGTCAGTCATCATTTTGGCCCTAGCCTTTCAAGATCAGTGAAGACTTAGGACATAGGAGAACCTGTATTGTAACATCATGAAACTCAGTAGTGCCCCAAATTTTCTGATCAAGGAGATTATGAAGCCGCAGAGGAATGTGATAGATGATGTATAGTGTGCCTAAATAGAGTTATATGGAGAGAAAACTTTCTCACTGGCTTTCACAGAGAGGAAGTTTTTCAAGCAATTGCCTTGACTCATCCACATGGCTGACACTGACAAAGAGTGTACAAAGTGATGTATACGGTTACAGGATAAACCCTGAGGGGACTTGACTGAACTTATCAGATACAAAAGTTACATTTTTTGTTCTATAGGTCTTGATTTATCTCGGTCTTAACTATCCAGGAGAAAAGTATAAAAACGAGGCATATAAAGTAAATCCATAATAATGTGCTGAGCTGTAAATGGCTCTAGAGTCTACAACTTCTGTGGATAACCCACTGCTATTGTGGCCTGCTGGACTGTGCTGGGATGCTTTGCAGAATTCAAGCACCTATAATAATTAAATGCCAATAGAATACACATCTCTGCAGGACTAAACAAAACAAGCAGATACAAAGGAAGAACCATTCTATATTTGTACATAAGAACAGTTAGGATAAATGTGTAGCTACTTGCATTTATTTCTATGAGAAGAAATATTTGCCCTAATAGTGTTTGGACAGGCTATCCTGTCTGCTTCTTGTACTATGGATAACCACTAGGAAGATAACAATGTAATTGTAAATAACAAGGTATTAATTATTGAAATTGCACTGTAAATCAGCTTTTAAAAAAAGATAGGTATACAGATACATTCTCTTAGTTCTGTGAATAAAGGGATCTGTTTTAATCGTGTTTGTAAATAGAATATCATGTCTGCACCTTGTACAACAAAGAACCACTAAGAAAACAATACATAATGTATTAATTATTAACTCTATTTTAACAATTTTACCTGAAACTTTCCCATTGCTATTTGCTCTTCAATAAAATTATGGAAAAAAATAACATCAGATTTCTCTTCACAAAACAGCAAGTCAAGAAGAGGATAGAGCAAAGTACTTAAATCCTCCAAGAAAACCAATTCCTGCACAGAATGCTATATCCTGCAAAACTCACTTTCTAGTTTGATGGAGAAATGAAATAGTTCCATGACAAAGAACAACTAAAGAATATCATGATGACAAAGCCAACCTTACACAGACTGCTAAAAATATCCAAGAGAGGGACCAAAATGACCACAACTCCATGAATGAGAAGGAAAGAACTCACCAAACAGGGCAAACAAACACAGGAGAAAAAGACATCTACAACAGCAGGTGAATAACATGTTAATCATAAGTCCATACTTCTCAATTATAGCCATTAATGTAAATGGGAAAAAGTGAGGGTATTCCCACTACATTTTTCTCTTGTCTGTTGTTTTAATTTATTATCTGTTGAGGGTCTCACTACTAGTTCGGACTCATAGTAATACTCTATTTGCACATTAGAGTATTATTCAGACACAAAAATTATAAATTCAAGTCACTGTTAAGAACATAGGTAGAACTTGAGATTATTATGTTTTTTTGGGGGGCAGCTCAGCCAATCCTGGGTGAGGGGCTGACCTGCATGTGGTATGGGGGGATTGAACCATGGGCCCTGCACTATGCCTAAGCTTGCCTTAGCAGGCGCTTTAGACCACTAAACTATCTCTCCAGTCCAAGACCGTTATGTTGAGTGAAATAAATAGGATATAGTTACTTAATTTTCCAATGTTTTTGTAAAATGAGGAACAACTTAGAACCATTAAAGAGTAATAAAAGATAAATGAGACTACAAGTGGAGATACACTTCTTGGAGATAAGGAAATGGGGCAGGAAAATGGAACAGCTATTGAGAGGATAAGAAGCAAAAGTTATCAAAATGATTAAATTTTTTTATGTTTATGTACAATTTTCCCAAAGCAAATATAATTGGTGTGTGTAGCAGACTTATATCAAATAAATAGGTATAGTTTTACACAACCTCATACATTTTACTTTTGAACTGAAGTATTACTCTATTTACATTGATTACAATAATTTATATATTTGTATTTATATTTTCAATTTTATTTTGTGGCTTGTGGTAGTAGTACTGTACTTCTCCTTTCTTCTATGCATATATTTCAACCATTTAGTATATTTTATATTTCTTTCTAATGTTTATTTGGAAATAATGAGTTCTTTTGTATTGCATGTGTATTCTTCATAAATTATATTGTCTACACTTGAGTACTCAGTCTAAATTCAATACAATTCTTTAATCACACTTAGACAAGACAGTAATATTTTAGCATTTTAATTCTTTCCACTTCTTTCACCTCGGTATTGACATTTAATACTTTAAATTTATGACTTTTTAAAAGGCAAAATCCCAGGATTTAAAAGTTTGAATAGTAAAGTAAATCTTAGTGCAAACTACTGACTTTGCCCATGATGTGTCAAACTATGTTTAACAATTATGAAAAATGTTTCATTATTATGTCTAATGTAGATAGTGATGAGTCTATACCTTGTTTTTAAGGCAGAAAATAGTGTTTCCATTTTTTAAATAATTGCTCATTTTTGTGAACTATTCCTAATAATTCACTCTCATGAGATATCATGATTATTATTTTATACAATAAACTTTCATTTAGATTTCCCCTCATATCATCTGCTTCTCTCTTCACTTATCAATATTTTGTATCATCACTTTTGCCTAGTTTCAGAAAATTACTTATTTCTTTTTTGAGGATTGTTCCTTTATTTTACTTTTGTTTGATAGTATTTTACTTCCATGCTCTGGTTTAGAGATATTTTTACTGAAGTAGAAATATAAAATAATACTGTTTAATTCTTTGTATGAAAAATTATTGTTCCATTTTCTTTTGACTTGTGTTGGTGCCAATGAGAAGCCAGGTATCATTATACTTGCCACCCTTTAATGATCATGTCTTTAGAATACTATCAAGACTTTTTATCATTAAGGTTGTTAAATTTGCTATTTTCCAGCATTACTATAATGTGTCAAAATTCAGATTACTTTTACTTATCATTTATAAACTATATCATCTGAATTTTGGAGCCTTAGTATAGAATGGAAAGTTTATAACCACATAATATTAAATATTCTTCATCTTGTCTCTTCCTTCTTTATGGGATATTAATTAAACAAATATTTGATCTTCTCATTCTATTTTCCATACTTCCTACATCTCCCACATTTTCAAGTTGTTATTCCTCCAAACTTGCACTGTGGTTAAAATCTTAGTCTGTTTTTCATTCTAGTTCTGACATTCTCTTTTCTGTTACATGTAGCATTCCATTCAAAGGCACATGTGTATTAATTCCTGAATTTCTATTGTATTTTTCTTTTGTATTTTTTTTCAGAACCAGGGACTGAACTCAGGCCCTTGCACGTGCCAGGGTATCACTTATTCCACTGAGCCATCTTTCCAGCCCTCTTTTGTATGTTTTATAAGACATGCTTTTCATTCAAAGAGCTTTGGTCACTATGGCAATTTCTTGTTTCCTCTAAAATTGTTATTCGCTTTTAATTCTCAATGTATCATAATCATATTCATGGTTGCTTTAAGATCTATTTGTGATCGTTGTATTATACAAAATCTTATGGATGCATTATTTTTCACCTTGAATTTGCATCCAGTACCTGGATTCTACACATAGTTGATTATGTTTGCCTTCATTCTGTTTGAAAAAATAACTGAGAACTTGAAAAGTAGCACGAACATTTTATTTAGAGATAATATCTGTATGCTTCTGGGTGCACCTGTACATAAAAGTATTGCTGACATATAAAACTAAATTTATAGTTTGATGTTTTCTGGATATTTCAGGTGAGATGTATTTGAATTATCAGAATAGTATTTGCTGTATCCCATTCAGATCTTGATGTTACCAGGTGAAAAACGGTTAGAGGATGGAGAAATAAAGATAAGAGAGAGCTAAAGTCAAATGGAGCTCTTTCTCTCTTGATGAGAGGAAAGGAACCAATCAAGCACAATAAGAACATTTTTATATTTGACAGATTTATAATCATGTGACATAGGGTTGTCTAGCAACTAATGGCTGAGCATGTCTCAGCAACAGTGGTGCTCTGGACTGGCACAGTTTTATTGCCTTAAGGGCTTTTACTTCTCTGACTGGCCTGACTTGCAACGACACATGTGATCAATTTTAAGCCTCAACCTCTCATGCCACCGAGCTATATTCCCTGCCTCCAAATTTGTCTTTACTTTCGTATTGTCTTTCTAACATGCACTCCATTTCAACTGCTATCTCTTTCATTGCCTCAGTGCCCACTAGTTCTCTCTTCTACTGAAATAAAAGTGATTTCTTAGTGCCATACTTTACCCAGACCATAATCACATTCATCAACTCAAAACATTTTAAAGAGGTTGGTGAATATCATGTGAACACAAAAGGCAATATTCCAATGCTTAGAAACAATAGAGCTTTGAAGTTAAGCACAATAGACCTTGAATATTGGTTCTCAGACAAAAAGTTTTTTGAAGCTACCATTGCTCAGAATCAGGTCCTCCTACAAATATAAGAATAATATCACGAAGACTTTTTGTAAATCATGCATGGGAAAATACATGTAAATAATTGATTTTAGTATCTGGCAGGAAACTTCCATTCTATAAAATAACAAGTAGAACCAAGTATACCACAAAGTGGTAGTGAGTTTTGCTTTTTTCTAGTTTTAGCCATAAAAAAATCTAATAGCTCTATTTATATAAAACTCATGTTATTTAAAGTCATTTTATGGAATATTTGAGAAATACTCCTTTTATTTTTAAAATGATTGCTTATAGTTAGTATTCTCATCCATAAGATTAAGTAAATATTTATTTTCCGGATTTTGATATTTAAATAAGATGATATATGTGAATATATCCAGTGAAGTCTTTAGTATTATGGAAGATAAATATGTGCAGGTGAGATTTTGGCTAAAATATAACTTATTCAGTTTTATTTGAATATCAAATTAAATTATTCTTGTACATTTAGCCCTGACAATTTATGGCTCTTGGTATATAGTGATTAAAATATTGCAGATGATATTGCTTAGGAACAACTTTTTCATAAAAAGTTAATTGACTAGATCAGCACTTATAGAACTTGGAAGCCTTTCATTTTAAGTTATAGTGAACAAATTTTCAACGAATGTAGAATGCCAGTGCTGATTTTTGATAATACAGATTTTCTTTAAAACTTAGAAATATTGGTCATTGTCTCTAGGAGAATTTGCTCAAAATATCCAGAAAAGACTAGAAATGTACAAAATCTTGAATCTCGCCCATATTAGTCAGTACTCATCAGAAAAACAGAATATATATATATATATATATATATATATATATATATATATA
>PVKA01038061.1:0-20530 GCA_004027165.1 Ctenomys sociabilis | reverse complement strand
CCCTTGGAGCACCCACAGGACCCACAGCCCCCCTTGGAGCACCCACAGGACCCACAGCCTCCTTTGCCACAGCTGGAGCAAGAACAGGCTGGCACACAGCAGCACACGGGCTTGCAGCAGCACACGGGCTTGCAGCAGCAGCTGGAGCCACAGCCTCCACAGCTGGAGCCACAGCCCCCGGAACAGCCACAGCAGGTCATGGTTCTGGAGATGGAGGTGGAGAGGTCAGAGGAGCAGGTAGAGAGGGAGGTGTGCAGATGTGGTGCCTCCTGGCTGGGAGCCTTATATACCTGCTCAGAAACGGTCTCCCTGAGCATCCTTCCCTGTGTCATGGCTGTTTACAGTACTTCCTGGGATGTGTTTGTTTGTTTGCTAAACTTCAGGTTTTCACTTGTCCCAAGCGGCACCCACTCTCCTAAGGTTCTGGCCTCTTCCTCATTGCTCTGGAGCCTGAGACTCACCTGACCACTCCTCTGCCCTACCAGTTCCTCTAGATGCTTCCTCCCCTTCCGCTCTTCCCAAGGTCTACCTCTGCTTCCTTTGAAACTGTGATGTCTTGGAGCCCGGGAGATGGCTCAGTAGAATAAGCACTTCCCTGAGAAGCACAAAGGCTTGAGTTCAATCCCCAGTTCTGCCAAAGAAAATAAAATAAGAGGGGCTGGAGAGATGGCTCGGTGGAATAAGTGCTTCCCTGGCAAGCGCAAGGGCCTGAGTTCAATCCCCAAACAGTCTCTCTGAGCACCCCAGCTCCGCAAAAACAAACAAACAAACAAACAAACAAATAAATATTAGAAATGTGAATTTGTGTAAGTATGATTTCTCAACCTGAATGTTCATCCATTCTCAAGCTAGAGTTTTTACTGAGGATATATTATTTTCTCATTCTGTCTCTACCTGTGAAGAGACATTAACCAGTTTCAGTTCCTTCAAGACATCTGGTTGTTCATCCTGTTGGCAAGGACACATACAGCTTCCAGACAGGGAGTATTATTTTTATATAAAAGGATCATTGATTTCACAGATGGAAAGGAGTATTTCACTTATTGCTTTAGTTTGTTTAATTACTTGTGTGGGTGACTTTTTTACTGTCATATAAATCATATATACTGGGGACTGCAGCAGTCCCCATATAAATCATATATACTGGGGATTGAACTTGGGACCTTGTGCTTGCCAGGCAGGCACTTATGCCACTGAGTTATATCCCAGGCCCTAAATCACATATTTTTTAATTCTCTCCTATGCCACAGAAGTTATTTGTAAATGAATGAAGCAAATTCCTTGTCCTCAATGTATTTTCTTTTCAATGAGTGTTTACGTGTAAGTTTAGGATTACCTTGAAGAGGAAAACTACTGTGGTGATTACTACTGTCATTATGATTGCTGCTGCCTTGTGGTGTTGGCCGGGAATCCAGGCTCCTTAGCTTGCTGGGCAAGTGCTCTACCCCTAAGCATCAACCCCAGCCCAATGGGTGACATCTGGAACATTCATTTTACTTCCTCTTTTAAGTTAGGCTTTTTTATTATGCATGTTTAGTGACGTTCATTTTGCGGAATCAACATACACGTAGGACAGGTTGGGATCATTATCAAGCCTTTTGCCCTCCCTCCACAGGTGCCCTCCCTCCGCCATCCCTTTCCTGGTCTCCAGGAGATTGTCATCTAGTTTCCCATCATCCCTTATTGATTGATTGTTTGATCAATTCTTTTTCTTTCTTTTTTGTATTTACAAACAAACTTTACCAATGCTCATAAAATGAGTTTGCCATCCACAGGAAGGCTCCACACCGTCTTGCTGACAAGGGTCCCACAGTGGTGTGGTCCCAGCAGATGGCAGCACCGCAACAGCAGGCCGAGGAGTGCTGGTCCTTGGGGCAGTCAGTACCGCCTGTTCATCTTCTTGAACTTCTCATAGAGGTAGTCGTCGTCAGTAGCTTGCTTGCATGCTTTCTTTCTTTCTTTCTTTTTTTTTTTTTGCGGAACCAGGGATTGAACTCAGGCCCTTGCACTTGCCAAGGAAGCAGTAGCTTTCTTTCTTTCTTTTTTTGTCTTTTTGAGACAGGGTCTCACTATGCAATTCAGGCTGGCCTTAAGCTCACTTTGTAGCTCAGGCTGGTCTCGAACTCACAACAATCCTCCTGCCTCAGCCTCCCAAGTGCTGGGATTATAGGCCTGTGCCACCATGCCCGGCAGTAGCTTTCTTGTTAGCAGGACCCTTGCAGTTAGGTGGGGACCGCTCTGGCTTCTCTGTGTCGCCTACTTGCGAGGGCCGGGCCTTGGGCTCCTCTTTGTTCCTCCGGACAGGGCCATTGAGGGCCTCAGGATAAAATCGATTGTGCTGCACGCAGTTCACAGCCACTTTGGTGGGCACGGAGGACGTCTCGCTGTCTTTCTTCTTGTTCTGCTGCTCTGCCAGCAAGCGGGCCTTGGCGACCTCCGTGGAAATGTTTCTGATTTTAGCGTCTCTGCCCAGGTCCACCTCAGGGACGCCGCTCAGCATCTGGTTGGAGAGCATCTCGTCCGTGTGCTTGGCCGACAACGCCCGGGTGCTCTCGGGGAGCTCACGTAGACAGTCCTCTGCGATCCTGCGCTTCGCTTTCTGCTCCTCGTGCTCCGCAGTACCCTTCCTCTTCTTCAGCTCTGCCTCGCTGTACTTTACCATGTCTGCATCCTCGTCCCTCCGGTTGGTTTCTGCGGAAAACCATGTCCCTAAGTGCAGGTCCGCCTCCTCCTCACTGATCTTATCTTGCCCCTTTCCTTTAGCTTCTTCGTATCCACCATCCCCCTTGTCTTCATCTGAAAGGGGTCATCCACTAAAGTGGTCTCTTCTTGTGCCTTCTTCCCCACCAGCAGGGCGGCAGCACTCACCCCGTTGGACCTCTTCCTCAATTTTTTTTTTTTTTTTTTTTTTTTTGTCTTTTTGAGATAGGCTGGCCTTAAGCTCACTTTGTAGCTCAGGCTGGTCTCGAACTCACAACAATCCTCCTGCCTCAGCCTCTTGAGTGCTGGGATTACAGTCCCCTGCCACCGTGCCTGGCTTTTTTTTTTTTTTTTTTTTTCCTATTTATTTATTTATTATTTATCTCAAGTTCTGTACCTCTTGGGTCTCCTCCAGCTTCAATCTAACCTCCTCGGAATCTTGCTCATCTTCCTCCAACTCGGAGTCAGCCTGGCGCCAGCGGAAGGTCTTCCCAGTGACCTGCACAGTGGCAGCAAGCCGCAGTGTAGCTCAAAGCTCAGAGTTCAATTCATTTTTTTAATTTTAAAAATTATTTATTGGGGCCGAAGAGATAGCTCAGTAGAATAAGCGATTTCCTGGCAAGTGCAAGGCCCTGAGTTTAATCCTCAGTACCGCGAAAAAAAAAATTTATTTGATACAGGGTCTTGCCATGCAGCTCTGACTCGTAGTGGTCCTCCTGCTCAGCTTCCCCAGTGCTGGGATTACAGGCACTCCACCACACTTGATTTTGGTGCCCAACACTGTGCACCCAGAGTTTTGCATATGGGATTCCAGGACTGGCTCAGCATGCGTTACTGGGGATCGAACCTAGATCCTTGCACTTGCCAGGCAGGTGCTTAGACCACCAAGCTATCTCCCCAGGCTTACTAATTGATTTAATATTTTAGGTTTCTAGTAGAAGAGAAAACATGAGATGTTTAAATTTCTGAGTCTGGCTTGCTTGGCCTCAAGTTCTGTCCACTTCCTGTCAATTATATGATTTCATCTCTATGGCTAAATGATATCTCATTGTGTAAATAGACCGCATTTTCTTTAACTATTTATTTATTTATTTATTTATTTATTTATTTATTTATTGTTGGAACCGGGAATTGAACTCAGACCCTTGAGCTTGTCAGGCAAGTGCTTATTCTACTGAGCCATCTCTCCAGCCCCCCAAATATTGATCAATGAGCAACCAGGTTATTTTCAGAGTAGCTACTGTGCCTTGGGCCCCTACCAACTTGGGCATGCATGTAGCACTATAGTATGATGTCTTTCTTTCTTTCTTTTTTTTGTTTTTATTTATTTTGGTAAAATATTCAGGGCAAGTATAGCTGTGTCAAAGGAACTTCTGTGTTATAGTTTGTACCTGGATGTTCCCTAGAGCCTCAGGGCCTCCCAGGCAGGGCTTTTGGCTGGACTGGGATGTGGTAATGGTAGTGAGGGACTTGCGACACTGATTTAGTTTGCTACTTGGTTTATCATAGTTCTGGGTGAGGATTATGGGAAGGCCTCCTTGGGTGTGAGGCATACCACTCAAAAGACTTGAACTGGGGCGGGGGAGATGGCTCAGTGGAATAAGCGTTTCCCTGGCAAGTGCAAGGGCCTGAGTTCAATCCCCGGTTCCTCCAAAAAATAACCAAAATAACAAAAAAGGCTTGAACTTTGAATGGGGCACAAAGAAGAGGGAGAGCTGCTGGGGCTGCCCGCTGCGTGCCTCCTGCTCCTTCCTGCCTACCGCTTCCTCTCTGCTCCGTCATGGACTGTTTCTCCTCTGTGATGCGCCTCCAGCGCGCCACCTTGCCCTGCAGACCACTGGTGATGGATTGAAGCCTTTACAAACCGCGAGTTAAAATAAACCTTCCTTCCTTTAACTTCGGAGCGTTGAGTATTTTGTCTCAGCCATGAGAAAAGTAATCATGGCGACATTCTGTTTTTAGATTTTTTTTTTTTAGATGTATTTAGCACGAAGTCTACAGGGTCTTAGTACACAGCTCGGACTCGTAGTGATCCTCCTGTTCTCAGCCTCCCAAACACTGGGATTACAGGCGCGCGCCACCACGCCCAGTCTCCATTGCTCTCTCAGGGTGCCCGGGGGCGGGGCCAGCATGCGCATGCTAAGTGCTGAATTTGGTCCCTGCAGCTGCCTAAGCAGGCGCTTTAGTCCACTGAGCTATCTTGTTTTTAGACTTTTGAGGCATGTGCATACTGATTGCCACAGGGGCAGCATGAGTCTGCTTTCCACCAACAATATAGAAGAGTTAGGGGCCAGGGAGATGGCTCAGTGGCTCAGTGGAATAAGCACTTCCCTAGCAAGCGCAAGGGCCTGAGTTCAATCCCTGGCCCTTTTTTTTTTCTGAAGAAAAAAAAAATATTTATATATATATATATATATATATATATATATATATATATATATATATATATAGAGTTTCACCAGCTTTCATTGTGTTTTTATGTTTGTGATGACAGTCGTTCTGTCTGCGGTAGGATGGAATCTCAGTTTGGCTTTGTACTTCCCCAGTGGCTAAGCTTGTTGAGCATTTCTTCACACTCTTAAAGGCTGTTTGTATTTCTTCTTTGGAGAAATGTCTTTTCAGTTCAATTGGGTTGATTTATGTGTCTGGGGTCTAAGTGTTGGAATTTTTTATATATTATAGGTATAAGCCCTCTCTCAGAAAAGCAGCTAGGAAAAACTTTCTCCCATTGCACAATTTGTCTCATTTCAGGAGCTCTAAAAAGTGGAAAGGAACCCAGGCATGCTGGCATCCGTCCAACACCAGGGCTTAGGTCTGGGAAGGGTAAGAGGTGCAGTGGTAAAGGAACAGCTTCTCCCCAGAGAAGACAGGGTAGGAGGGGAGGAGGAGGAGGAGGAGGGCAGGAGGAAGGAAGCAAGGAAGGAAGAAGGAGGGAAAGCAAGAGAGCAATATACAAGAGAAGGAAGGGAATGTGTAGGCAGGCAGAAGGAGGGGGAGGGAGGGGAGGAAGGAAGGAAGGATGGAAGAAAGGAAGGAAGGAAGAAGGTGAGGAAGGAAGGAGAGACGGAAGGAAGGTGGAACTCTGACTCACAGAGTACAGACTCTTCATGTGGAAATTTCTGTCACTGCATTTTTTCTTCACAAGCAAGGCTGTCACCCTCTTGGTGTGTAAATTAGGATGTTGTGGGCTCCAGAAGCAAATTACACGGATTCCAGCAGGTCTGACAATCCGTGCTGCGTGCCATCGTGAGACACGCGGGCTCTGCTGCTCATCCTGTATCCCAAGTTGCCAGCCACTGGCAGAGGGGGAAAAAATTCTATTAATAGTGTTCAGCAATATTTTTAAAAGAATTACAGACGGTGGCATAAATATTTACCAACCGGGCTTCTGACAAAATACTGTTTGTTACCCAGGATATGTAAAGAAGTCTCAACCACAAGACAGAGAAAAACAGTCCAGTCCAGTTGGAACATGCTCATCACACGTGAAGAGAACTTAGAGAAGACAGCGATCACAGATCTGCTCGGCGTCTACGGGCATCAGGAAACACGCGCTGAAACCAAGGTAGCCTAGGCACAGTGCGGCACGCCTGGAATTCCGGCTACTTATTTATTTGTTTGTTTATTTTTGCGGTACTGGGGATTGAAGTCAGAACCCTGCCCTTGGGGCCTGGGAGATGGCTCAGTGGAATTAGTACTTCCCTGGCAAGTGCAAGGGCCTGAGTTCAATCTCTGGTTCCACCACAAAAAAAAAAAAAAAACGAACAGGACCCTGCACTTGCCAGGCAAGCACTTATTCCACTGAGCCATCTCCCTGGCTCCAAGACCCTGTCTTAAAATAAAAAATAGAAAAGGCCAGGATGGGCCCACTGGTGGAGCGCCTGTCCAGCATGTGAGAGGGTCCATGTTCCATTGCAACACCACACAAACGAAACAGTCCAAAACAGAACAGCAACAACAACAAAATAGAATGCAGAGAAGTGAAATCTTTCTTACACTGACAGTCAGAAAGTAGGATGGTATGGACACTCTGGAAGAATATTTGACAGCATTTTAAGAGAAAACAGGACAGGGGCTGACGAGATAGCTCAGTGGTCTAAAGCGCCTGTTTAGGCAGCCACAGGGGACTGTGGTTGGATATCTGGCACCACATGCCTTGTCCCAGCCCTATCCTCACGGTGGGTTGAGCCAGCCAAAAAAAAGAAAAAAAGAGAAAAAGGGACATACGAGTACTATCTGTACATACCAGAATTCTCGTTTATGAGAAGGTATCCCAGAGGAACAAAACTTTTCAATCATACAAAAACATGTCTGTAGATGTTTATAGCAGCTTTTTAGTTTTGACCACTGCACACTGGAAACAACCCGAAGTCTTTTACAGGGTGATTAGACCAATCACAGTCCATCTGTGCTGTGCCCGATAGTACTGAGGTTGGTCCGCACCATGGAGTCCAGCTCAGCAATAAGGTACAGTGTGCACTGACACTTACAACGTTGTGGATGCATGTCCTGAGAGTTCCAGCGTAGGTGCAGAGCAATGCTAGCAGTTGCCTGTCTCGTGGTTCTTTTATACAACATCTTGAAACTACAAAGTAAGGGGGAGGGGCAGCTGCTTTGTTGTTGCCATGGATTGGGGATGGGGTGGGTCTTAGGACCTGCAGTTGCTCTAGTAGGGCCCCTTGGAAATGTCACATATTGGTATCCTGGGTGTGAGATTGCCAACAGCTTTGTTGCAGAGCTGCCTGGGAAGGCCCTAGGGGTATGTGGGATCCCCACTGTTTTTCCTTATAACTCTCCAAACCTTCCACAACTAGCCCAAAATAAAATTCACAGCTGTCTACAGCTATTCCAAAGTAAGAGTTTAAACTGTATACATAGAACTTTGGGGTCACTGAAGGAGTTCATGTTTGTACAGTGTACTCTTTCAAGAACAAGCAGTAAATGGTGTGTGTCCTGATGTTGGGATGTGGGGGGGGGTGGTCATTACGTAAATTACCAGTCATAGGATTGGCAAATTGGGTCCTAAATATAATTAAGGGTTAGAATGACTGATGTTTGCCTCCGGGCACAAGCTAGAGGAGGAGCCTAGGCTTTGACCTGAGCACCTGGGAAATGGGGCCATCATCTGCACAACAGTAAGGGCTGGAGAGAAAGTTGGCTTCAGGGATAGGACAGGGAGGTCAGCGGGGATGGGTTTGGTCGGAGCTGCCAAGTGGCCAATGATATAGGGAAAAAAAACTCCCGACCTGAAAGGTACCTGGGATGAGTTCTTGTTCTCTAAAACCAAAGAGTAAATTTTAAGAACAATTGGAGGTTATGAGCAGAATATATTGGGGAATTATTGGGGAAAAGAAAGCTTCTGTCTGAGAAAGGGACAGGAGGGGGGTCCCAAGCAGGTGGTTCTCAGGAGGCTGTCTCTTCCAGGAACTTTTGTGTGTGTGTGTGGAACCAGGGATTGAACGCAGGCCCTTGCACTTGCCAGCTTGCCAGGGAAGGGCTTATTCCACTGAGCCATCTCCCCAACCCCTTCCAGGGACTTTTATGTATGTATGTATGTATGTATGTATGTATGTATGTATGTATGTATATATATATGTATGTATTTATTGGTGGAATGGGAGATTGAACTCAGGTCTTTATGCTTGCCAGGCAAGCACTTATTCTACTGAGCCATCTCCCTGGTATCCCCCCCCCCCAGGGACTTTTATAGAGTAAAACGATGTGAGTCTAAAGTGGAGAACATGGAAACTTGCTTAAGTGGGCATGAGGTGGGACAAAACTATGGTCAGCCAATGAGATTACCAGTACCATTATTCAGGTAAAATGGATTAGGTCATGACCAAGGAGACAGCTCAGTAGAATAAGCACTTGTGTGGCAAGTGCAGGGTCCTGAGCTCTATCCCTGGTACCACAATAAATAAATAAATAAATTAATTAATTAATTAATTAATTAATTAATTAATAAAAATGATTAGGTCCGGGATCAAATGGGGAAACAAGTCACATAGCAACTGGGCATGAATATAGAGTAGGATTTTGTTCAGTAGCTAGCTGGTAGTAGTCGGATTACAGATTCTCCGAGGCTTCCTCAGGGTGAAGATCAGTCCTGGATGCTGATCTTTAGGGAGGTCAGCATTTGTTCAGTCTTTGGTCTCTAGGTCTGGCCCACAGCAGGAGCATCTGTCCCTCTTACAGTTGTAATGTATCCTTTTTTTTTGGCCGAACTGGGGATTGAAGATTGAACTCAGGCCCTTGAGCTTGCCAGGCAAGCGCTAATTCTACTGAGCCAGCTCCATGGCCCTATCTTTTTTTTTTTTTTTTAAGGGTATGAGATGATTTTTTTTTTTTCCTAAATGAAATTTTTTTTTTTTTTTTTTTTTTTGGTACCGGGGCTTGAACTCAGGATGTAATGTATCTTGTCTTCAGTGCTGTCTCCTTTGAGGGCCTGGCCCTGTCTCACTACCTATAATATTTCTAAATAACTTGGCTGCCTGCAACATCACTGAATGTGTATAAGCACCTTTCCAGCATCTGTAACTCATTGTCCGCCCACCACCTGACCCACAAACCCACGCCGCCATTCTCTGTGCTTGTAATGGTAGGTTTCTAAGTTAACTGGGGAAGACTGGTTGTGCTGCCCCAACAAGCCATCCCTAAATTGTAGGGCTTTGGCAAGCAGGACAGAAACTTAATTCTTGCTTTTACTTAATGCCTCTGCAGGGTGGCTGGTGGCTGTATGCACAAGCACTTTCTCTGGGGCCACTGCGTGGAACATTAGTGATTACTCACTGCCAGAGGAGGAAAAGTGAATGTGTTCAGCTGCCACAGGCGTTTCAAGCGTCTGTCTTCTGAGTCAAGCAATCAGATGGCATAGCTGACTTGGACGGATCTGTAGAGGGCGCCTTTTGCTTTTTCCCATACACCCCACCAGTCTCCACAGGGTGAGGGACCCAAGGACCCATGATTTGCTCCAAGTATCACTCATTCCGTGCTCTGCTGTAGCGACACCATCAGTCCTTCAGATGGGCCAAAAAATATTTCTCTCCTTCTCCATTTAAGGCTGTAAATTTTCCTCTAAGACTGATTTGGAAGCATTCAGTAAATTTTCTAGAGCCATTGTTTTATATGGGATTATAAAATGGTGAATATCTCATGGTTTGTTCTTATAGATTGGAACACTCTTTGATTTTCAGTTATGGTAGCATGGTTTGTAATAATAAAGAATGAGGAAATGCTCAATTACATCTTCTTATGAACTCATGTTCACACTAATGAATTGGTTTCCAGTATCTTCTGTTGTATGTTATCAGTTGGAGCCAAATGAAACAATGAAAAGACCTGATTAATTATAGCTTTAGAGGTTTCACGGAGATTAGTCTAAGTGACCCCTGAGCCAAGGAAACTTCTCACATTTATTGAAGGCTAAAAACAGGCCAAAGGGGTCCTGGGAGCTGGCTCAGTACAGTAAGCTTCCCTGGCAAGCCAAGGGCCTGAGTTCAATCCCAAGTTTCACAAGAAAGAAAGAAAGAAAGAAAGAAAGAAAGAAAGAAAGAAAGAAAGAAAGAAAGAAAGAAAGAGAGAGAGAGAGAAAGTAAAAAAGAAAGAAAGGAAGGAAGAAAAACAGGCTAAGCAATGTGCATAACTAATTTGGTGTAAGCAGTTCCTTATTTACATCCACTTGTGGCATCCACTATTAAGTTTGCATATGAGTAGCTGGTAATATCCCAGTTAAAGGAACAAAGACTTCAGAAGGTGCCTCCTGGAATTTTGGGTCCCCTTTTCCCAGCTTGCATAATAACACCTGAGGACACATTTCCTCTGGCTCTTGTTCCTAAGCTCTGTTCTTTGTTCCTTGCTCCCCAGGGACTTCCGACTCACACCACTACAATCTTCCTGCCACAACTGGGAACTTAAGAATTTTGCATATTGTGTGCTCTGTGTATTATGTGCTTATAGCCGTATACATTATTTGTTGTGTGCCAGGGCATTTAAATAATCTGCGTGCACAGTGCGAGTCTGCACTGGTAGTGATCATGTCTGATGTCTTCTGATATGACGTCACTGGTGTCTATTATCTCTTCTTTCTTGCTTTTTTTTTTTTTTTTGTGCGGTACTGGGGATTGAACCAGAACCTTGGGCTTGCCAGGCAAGCGCTTATTGTACCGAGCTATCTTATCTCCCTGGCCTTCTCTTGCCTTCTAACAAGATGACAATCCCATGTTTATCCTGCTTGATTCCACCGCGTTTCCCCAGAGCATGCAGGTTCTGTTTAGGTGCAAGAAATCATACTTGAATTACAAGTCTTGTGCTGGGAGTGTTCGCTGATGTGAGGTAGACCGTTACTTCTAGGTTGTTCAGAGGAGTAGGAAAAAAAATTTTTTTTTGCTTTATTTTTTAAGAGTAGGAAGAATCCGTTGAGAGAGAATGAATGCTGTCTGAGAGGGACAGAGAGGGGTCCAGAAAGTGGGTTGCCCATGAACCTCATTTCTCAAGCTGCTGTTGAACAAAGCCAGAGGTGAGGCGGGCTTAAGGTAGGACAGAACTATAATCAATAGGATTATGAGCATAATTGCTTAGGTGATATTGATCCAACGGGATATCGTAGTATGGGTGTGAGGTGGGACGAAGTTATGGTCAACCAATAAGATGTATAGTTAGTAGGATAATATTGATTAAATGGGAATCAAATGGGAAACAAGTCCTTTAACAAGTGCTGTGGGCAAACAGGGACTTTCCTGAAGTGGTAGGGAAGGGGCTTTGTTCCCCCTCCACTGCTCTTTGGTTGATGTCTACTTTGAATATCACTCACTGCAGTTCATCCCTAGGGAAAATGCATGGGCGGACAGTTCCTTTTCTTGAAACCTGGACTTCAGTGAATGCACCTCCAGCCACCATAGTCTCCTGCATTGACCTCTTGAGGGCCCAAGCCTGTCTGACTGTCTACAATATTTCTACCTAACTTAGCTATCTATAAATACTCCCCACCAGCACTCGGGAGGCTGAGACAGGAGGATTGTTGTGAGTTCGAGACCAGCCTGAGCTACAAAGTGAGCTCGAGGCCAGCCTGAACTGCATAGTGAGACCCTGTCTCAAAAAGACAAAAAAAAAAAAAAAAAAAAAAAAAAAAAAAAAAAAAAAAAAAAAAAAAAAAAAAAAAAATACTCCCCACCTCTGAGGAAGTACTCCTGACTTGAGGGGGCAAGGGTCAAAGACTGATATTGATAACAGGGAGAAAAACTGATCTCTGGTGGGTGCCCTCCAAACGACAAGCTGAACCTCCAAGTGACATAGGGAAAAATGATCTCTGGACCTGACCCGTAGGAATTTGTGCTCTCTAAAACCGAAGAATGAATTTTAGGAACAAAAAAAGAAAGCTCCTGTCTGAGAGAGGGACTGGGGTGGGGGGGTGAGTGGGTAGTTCCCCCAGGAAGCTGTCTCTTCCAGGGACTTTTAAAAAAAAATTATTTATTTATTACAGTGTCTCTCTACACATCACGGACTCTTTTTTTTTTTTTTTTTTTTTTGAGGGGGGGTTAGCTCAGCCAGCCCTGAGGGAGGGGCTGGCATGCTGAGGATTGAACCGCGGTCCCCAAGAGCTTGCCTAAACTTGCCAAAGCAGGCGCTTTAGACCGCTGAGCTATCTTGCCAGCCCTTCCAGGGACTTTTATAGAGGAAAACCATGTGGTGTGGCGGGTCTAAAGCGGTAAAGACATGGGAACTCGCTTAGGTGGACAAGAGGTGGGACAAAACCATGGTTAACCAATGGGATTACAAGCACCATTGCTCAGGTAAAATTGATTTAAGTTCAGGAACAAATAGGGAAGCGAGTCACATAGCAAGCGGGCATGAATACGGGACAGGGTTTCTTCTTGTTGCTGGTTGAGCTAGTGACTCATTTAGGTTCTTTCAAAGTAATTTTTTTTTTTTTTCCCCAAAATCGGGGATTGAACTTAGGCCCTTGCGCTAGCCAGGGAAGCACTTATGCCACTGAGCCATCTCCCTGGCTCCCTTTCAAAGTGATTGATACCTATCTAGAATATCAATCTCTGATGCCCATCCCTAGGGAAGCATGTAGCTGTGTTTCCTCCTTTGTCTTGATCTTGAGGTGTGGCCCATAGGGAATGTATGTCTCTTCCAAGTTGCAAAATCACCTTGTCTGCCATATTGCCTCCTTGAGGGCCTGACCCTGTCTGCCTTGAATATTTCTATCTAACTCAGCTGCCTACACCATTATGACTACTTCCAGCTAAAGAGGGTTGGAGTTGTGGCCAGCAGTCTGAGATGCCCCGAGGGTCTATCTAAAGGCCCTTGAGAGAGGCCAGGTGTTATTGTCTTGGTTACACACACAGCTGTAAGTCTAGAGGAGACAAGGCTCCAGAAACACATAAGTATGCAAATAATAAAATCAACAAGAGGGCTGAGGAGATGGCTCAGTAGCATAAGTGCTTCCCTGGCAAGCATAAGGGCCTGAGTTCAATCCCCGGTTCCACCAAAAAAGTTGGAAGCCCAAACTAACAATCCAGAGGCTCTTCTATACCTCAGCAAGAAGCCTCCTGAACCTTCCTTAACCTAGCAGAGCTCCCAGCTCAGCATGAACTTCCTGCTGAGGAGGGCCTAGGTCAACCCTGAGTGCAATCTCTGGTTCTGCAAAAATAAATAAATAAATAAAATCAACAGGATAATTATGAATATAACGAATAAGGTTTTCCAGCAGGACAAACCGGTAACTGTAGATAAGGAGAAGGTCTAGGGAATTTCAGAACCTGACATGATACTGACCTGTTGTCTAATATCTTGAAGAGATACTGAGACATTAGCAGAAGGATCAGGAATGCATACAGAACATTCATCTTTTGTAATTACACAAGTGCCCCCCTTGGATTGCTGTTAAAATGTCTCATGTCATGTGATTTTGGAGGATTGCTTACCTCATTAATTTTACTTCATTCAGGAAAGAAAACTTTTTTAAAATAGCAAAATATGTCATTACATTGTAGGCATCTGAATTAGGTGGAAATATAGGCAATCAGACAGGGCTGGGCCCTCAGAAGAGCCAGTAGGGAAGACAAGGTGCCTTGCCACAGTGGGAGAGACAGACCCTCCCGCTGTGGCCAGAGCTCAAAAGATCAAACAAATGCATACCTCCCTAAAGATAACCATCAGGGATTGACATTCTAAATAGGTCCTGATCACCTTGAGGAAGCTAGGAGGGGTCACTAACTCAACCCCCTACAGGAAAAGGCCCTGTTCTATAGTCATGCCCACTTGCTGAGAGACTTGTCTCCCCATTTGGTCCTGATTTAATCAGTTTTACCTGAGTAATTATGGTAATCTTATTGCTTGATCATACTTTTGGCCCATCTCACGCCCACCCTGCAAGTTCCCATGTTTCCAGCCTTAGACCTGCCTCACCTTGTGGTTTTGCTCAAAAAAAATCCCTAAGAAACACAGGTTCCTGGGCAACCCACTCGGGTCCCCTTTGTCCCTCTTTCAGTCTTTCCATAGATATATTCTGCTCTTGACCTCTGTTGTTCCTAAAATTCATTCTTTGGTTATTTATTTATTTATTTAGTTAGACAGAAGTGGGGATTGAACTCAGGCCCTTGGCCTTGCTGCCGGGGAAGCGCTTATTCCACTGAATCATCTCCCTAGCCCCAATTCTTTGGTTTTAGAGAACACGAACTCATCCCAGATATCTTTCAGGTTGGAAGTTTCTTTTTCCTATATCAATTATGCCATAGAGATAGATCTAATTCAATTATTCAAATTTCTTAACCTCATTAATCTCCCCCTAAAATTTCTAGCTCCTTTGAACTCTAATGTAATGCATTTGCAGGGCCGGGAAGATGGCTCAGTGCAATAAGCGTTTCTCTGTAATGCATTTGCTTCCCTAATGAAACACTGAAAAATTCTTCAAATAGGAATAACCTCCCACCACCATCAAGGGGCTCCTGAAAACAGCTAGATTTTTACTTTTATATCTATTTTATGCTTTGGCATATCCTACTATTAAACTATATTTTATAGGGGCTGGGGAGCTGGCTCAGTAGAATAAGCACTTCCCTGGCAAGTGCAAGGGCCTGAGTTCAATCCTCAGTTCTGCCAAAAAAAAAAAAAAAAAAAAAATATTTTCCTTTTTTTTTTGGTGGAACCGGGATTGAACTCAGGCCCTTGCGCTTGCCAGGGAAGCGCTTATTCCACAGAGCCATCTCCCCAGCCCCTAAAACTATATTTTATAGTTGGCTTGAAATAATTAATCTCTAATCATATTGTCCCTTCAGAACTTTGAAAATAATGTTGCTTCAATTTCAGAACAGAAGGTGAGAGCTTGGGGAGTTGTTCCCCAAGGCCCTGAGTTGGGGAACCAGCCACTGTGTCTCTGTTCCCTGAAAATTTCCTATGTGTTGTTCAGGGGGGAGTGAAGAGCTCTAAATTACTGGGAGCTTATCAGGTTCCTGATTTATGGACAAGCTCCCATCAAAGGATAAAAGAAGAGATACAATGCAGTATGTTTGTAGGGGATGCAGGAAGGTCAGCGCTCTTGTGGGCTAAGAGCAAGACTTCTCCAGATTCCCCACTCTTCACTGGGTAATTTCACAGGCAGGGAAGTGCAGAGAACATCTGAGGGAAGAGGTGCCACAAGGAGCAAGAATTGTGAAACGAAGCAAAGATATTCCAGGTCATACGTCTTTGCTTAACAGGACGATCTCTGGGGTAAGAGCATTGCCCTGAGCTCTGAGTGAGATTGATCTCCCTCCCTGCAGTGTTTTTCGCCTTCAGAGCCATCACAGTGCCACAGTCACTACAGGTCTCTACTGTGATTGTCAGCGTGGAGAGCTGTTTCCTCTATGCCAGCTGTTGGATCTTTGAGCAGGTCACCTTGGCATGGCCGCTCTTGAAGTTAATGTAGAAGAGCCAATTGATTCATTCTAAAACTTGCCAGCACTGATTTAAAATAAAATAAAAACATGGGAGTCTTGCAGTTGGTCACTCTACCATAGGCCAGTGGGCTGGGAAAGGGTATGGGAACGGGGTCAGGGTGTGCCTCATCCCTAAGTGACATTTCTGTTCCCAGTCCCACCACATCCATGTAGACCGAGGGATTCCTCCTGGGGCAGCGTGGAGGAGAGGAACTTCAGTGAGAAGAGTTTGGTGCCTTAGAAATGCATTTGTTCCGCTTTCTGGCAAGTGCAAAGGTCTGAGTTCATTCCCTCGTTCTACCAAAAAAAAAAAAGAAAAAGAAAGAAATGCATTTGTTGACTGAGGGAAAAGGTCTTTGTAAAACTTAACAGAGAAAATCAGAGCAGATCAGTTGTAGGGACAGCCCAAGGGGAGATGGCATAGTGGGCCAAGAAGAGGGGACAGCCTGAAACACCAGGAGCTTTCCCAGCCTTGGGGGTTGCATTGGCCTCGCCCCAGGGACACTCTCATCCCCACTGGGTCAAAGGTGACAGCAGAAGGGCAGAAAGGAATCCTAAAAGTGGCAGGGGTGGATCCGGAGGGAGGTGTGAAACAGAAGTGACCTCCACTCCTCATCCTAGCGTGGTAGGTGGCTAAATTAGATGGAAATATTCTAGGCATCCAGACTGGGCTGGCCCTTAAAGAGTCAATGTGGAAGACAAGGTGACTCTGCAACTTTGGAAGAGACAGACCCCTGCTGTGGGCCAGGCCTCAGGACAAAAGTGTAAACAAATGCACCACATTCTTCCCTGGGAACAGGCGTCAGGGATTGATATTCTAAATAGGTATCAGTCACCTTCAAAGAACCAGAAAGAGTCACTAACCCCCAACAGGAAGAGCCCCTGTTCTGTGTTCATGCCTCCTTGCTAGGTGACTTGCTTTCCCTTTTGATCTCAATTTAATCAATTTCACCTAAGCAATTGTACTCATAACTTTATCGGTTGGCCATAGTTTTGTCCCACCTCATGTACAAGTTTCCATGTTCTCCACCTTAGACCCACCTCACGTCATGGTTTTGCTCTATAAAATTCCCCAAAACTAAAGATTCCTGGGTAGACCACTTGGGTCCCCCTTCTGTACCTTCTTACACAGAAGCTTTTTTTCCTCCAATAAATGTATTCTGCTTTTAACTTCCATTGTTTCTAAAATTTATTCCTTGGTTTTAGAGAACATGAACTTGTCCCAGCTACCTTTCAGGTTGGGAGTTTCATTCCCCTATGACATTTGAAGGTCCCACTGAGATCAATGGATGGAGGTAGTTTGCTTTTGTTCATAGACTCTGGATTGGGACTCATTTAGGTAACAAATTTTTATGCTTGACATGTTGATATGTCTTTGTTTATTGCTCATAACTGCTTATGTTTTACCTCAGACAGTGTTGTCTCGTATACGTCTCTTTTTTTTTTTTTTTTTTTTTTTTTTTTTTTTTGTCTTTTTGAGACAGGGTCTCGCTATGCAGTTCAGGGTGGCTTTAAGCTCACTTTGTAGCTCAGGCTGGTCTCGAACTCACAACAATCCTCCTGCCTCAGCCTCCCGAGTGCTGGGATTACAGGCATGCGCCACCACGCCCGGCTCATATACGTCTCTTAAAATTGCTTATAATTGCTTATGCTTTGTCTCATAGTTTTATTAAAATGTTGGTTAAAAAAATAACTAAATGTTGATAAATCTAAGTTAAAACATGGAAATATGATAAGGCTATGATATTTCTTGTAATGGGATATTGTATGCCTTGTCTTATATATATTGCATTTGAATTAATTGCTAAATATGCTGGAATTCCTTGCTTGACTTTATTTTATTTATTTATTTATTTATTTATTTATTTATTTATTTATTTATTTATTTATTTATTTTCCTTGCTTGACTTTAGACAATAGCACTAGAGAGAGTAATCTTAGAAAGCCTCCTATTGGGGCCTGGGAGATGGTTCAGTGGAATAAACGCTTCCCTGGCAAGCTCAAAGGCCTGAGTTCAATCTCCGGTTCAAGAAAGAAAGAAAGAAAGAGAGAGAGAGAGAGAGAGAGAAAGAAAACCTCCTATTGGACTTTAATAAAAAAACTTATGTAAAATGGGACTTTTAAATCTAGCTCAGACTAGAAAATCTACATGCTGTGTATAAAACAAGGGACTTTTCACCAACTAAATGACATCAGGTCTGTGACTTTAAACTTGGAGGACGGGTTTCACTGGGACAGACTGGCTGTGATCCTCATTTATGTGCTAGAGGAAATGTCAAGCCTGCTTTGCTTCAATTTCCTTTCTTTAATCTTGCTCCAATTTTCCTATCTCTTGGTACTTTGCTTTTTATTGTATTGTTTTTTGTTTATGGTGGGACCAGGGATTGTACTCAGGACCCTGTGCTTGCTAGGCAAGCACTTATTTACTGAGCCATCTCCCTGGCCCTGGTACTTTCCCTTTTAGAGGCATTTAAACTTGAAAAATTCCAGACTGTTCCAACTAAGTGAAGCTTATAGAAAATGAGCCTTTGTTAATGCCAAAGACGGAAGAAAGACACATACCTAATCTCACGAGGTTAAAGGAGACAAAAAGGACTATGCCCATACAGGGGAACATAGATAAAAGCCATGTCCCAGTTTAGTGTTCTGGGCGCATCTCCATGAGGAGGCTAAATCTGAGACACAGTAGAGAACCACCTTCTGGGTGACACGAGAAGGAGCTCTCTCCAAAAGTAGCACACTATGGCACCAAAACACATTTGGCCTAAGAGAGAATCTCCGAACCTTTCCTCTCCTCCTCCATCTAGTTATTATTTAGGTGTATAAGAGATAAATTATGAACTTTAAAATCTTTACTTAAGGACCGGGGAGATAGCTCAGTAGAATAAGTGCTTGCCTGGCAAGCACAAGGGCCTGAGTTCAATCGCCAGCTCCGCTAAAAATAAATAAAAAGGCGTTGGCGGGGAGTTTAGCAGTGACATGGGTGCTCCGAGTCTTTCTTCGAGGTTGTACTCCTTGCTGTTTCGCAGGACTTCCACCTTCGCCCTCACCGTTGCCCTCACCGTTGCTGTGGGCGCCTTGTTCTTCGAGCGTGCTTTCGACCAAGGCGCAGACGCTATCTACGAGCACATCAACGATGGGAAGCTGTGGAAACATATCAAGCACGAGTATGAGACCGGTGAGAAGTTCCTCACCTCCCAGAGGCCAGAAGGACCAGGCCTACCTACTTCCTGTTTGCCCAGAGCTGGGGTCTCAGCTCTTCACAGACCATTGACAGCTGTTGGCAAGGAATGGCTCCATCTAACAAACAGACTGTTTAACTTCTACTGTGTTTGAAGTCCATTTATTCAGAGTTATCAGCAAATGTAAATTGACCATGAAAAATAAATAAATAAAACCTTTACTGTAAAGTGCTAGGTAATCTTGTTGAGACTTTTAACTATCCCTTGTAGAACTTGGACAAACAGTGGTTATTCTACCAGCTAGTAAATATTCATAGAGCAGCGACCATTCTGCGAAGCAGAGGACAGATATCCCCAGCCTATTAAAGTCAATGGCTGACGGAATATTGACCGGAGAGACAGCTGGATTCCTTTCTGGACACTGATTGCCAATTGTGTGGGCCAATAGAAACTGAGAAGCCCTGAGGGGGCATGGCCAGGGCTACTCTCTGGCAGGAACCTAATGGGTCATCAGTGAAAACTGGCTCTGACCACTGAAGGATCTCCACTTGTTTCCTGTACTTTCTCTGCTAGTAAACTGAAAGTTCTCCCTAAGTTTTTCAATAGAACCACTTAAGAGCCAGGGAGATGACTCGGTAGTATAAGTGCTTCCTGGCAAGTGCAAGGGCCTGAGTTCAATTCGAGGTTCCGCCAAAAAAAAAAAAAAAAAAAAAAAAAAAAAAAAATTGAACCACTTAATTAGCTACCCCTTGAGGAATTAGCCTGAGGCAGCTTGCAACAATTTGTCTCTGTCTATCTCCAGAGGTCAGCCCTGTCACAGCACAGCGGGAGAGGTGTTCTGCTTCCAATTCACCTTTTATATGTGTGCTATAGTTTATTATAAAGGTGTGCTTCCTTCTGTAGACATTCCTGTCCCCGGGCCAATTGTAATTCATACTTACAATATTCAATAAGACAAAGTGCATAGTTTTTGAGATTTTCTACACTTGATCTTAGCCAAAAGGTCCAGGAGCGATATGGGAGATTTTCTTCACAAGATAAAAGTCATGCACCAGTTCCACTGTGGATGGGCTGGTCAGATCTTATCTCCTCTCTCTTCAAAAGAGCATCCACCTGTTCTGGAGTGGTCTACTTAATGATGCCTTGGTGGGTCGTGGGGGAACAATTAGAAATAAGGTGGGAGTCCCTGGAACCATTTCTTTTTGTATTCCAGATGGAAAATTAATTTAATCTGGGTGAATGCTTTGTATTTCATGGTAAGTATATAGGATTTTTATTTTTTTATTTTTGAGGAACTGGGGATTGAACGCAGGCCCTTGCACTTGCCAGGGAAGTGCTTATTCCACTGAGCCATTTCCCCAGCCCCAGGAATTGTACTTGTAACCTTAAGGGTTGACCACAGCTTTCTCCCAACTCATATGCAAGTTTCCATGTTCTCACCTTAGACCCGCCTCACCTCGTGGTTGTGCTCTACAAAATTTCCTAGCAACTAAAGATTCCAGGTAGACCACTTGAGTCCCCCTTCCATCCCCTCTTAGACAGTAGATTTATTTCCCTCAATAACTATATTGTGCTCTTGCCGGGCGTGGTGGCGCATGCCTGTAATCCCAGCACTAGGGAGGGTGAGGCAGGAGGATTGTTGTGAGTTCGAGACCAGCCTGAGCTACAAAGTGAGCTTAAGGCCAGCCTGAACTGCACAGTGAGACCCTGTCTCAAAAAAGACAAAAA